>JASAND010007239.1:0-36009 GCA_030248195.1 Trissonchulus latispiculum | reverse complement strand
ATTAGCACCACCGGCTCACATCCCCTGTCCGCCGGTGGCAATAACCAAATCCAGGACTCAGGCCCAGAAACGGTCCAATTTCTAGACGGGGCGATCCTTTTTCCGGAACAGTACCGTAAGGGGTACCTCAAGCCCCCAAAGCCAACCGTTCAAGCGCCAACGTCTACTGGTACCATTTGAAAAGAAGTCTGGAATTGATTACCTGAATTTGGTAATTAACATACATACAACTGCCAGAAACGGCTGACCGGGTAAGAGCCCTGGTGAAGTTCGCGGACTTCTGCGGGATAGACCTGCCCTTCGTCCCGTCAGCAGTACACTGTACTTTAGAAAAGTACAGGAAAACGGACTTAGTCACATCGGAGGAAAAGTTTGGCTACATTCTAAGGTATGAATTGCCGATTTTACGTTGTTGCATAATGTAATGCTCAGCCGTCCACAACCCCAGCTTTCCGATGGTCGGGTCCACTTTCAGCTCACCGACCTATAAGCACGTAGAACATATAGCAAGGACAGAAATCGGGAGATCTTGAGCCTCCAGCATAAATTTCCCACAATTAACTTATATTTTACTACACTTTGCAATTTTTCTCAGTTTGCACCAAAATTTCTTGTTTTTACAAAAATTCAAAATACAAGTTAATTTTTATAAAAGCAATTAGGAATTTTAGTAAAAAATTTCAGGAAAGCAGGATTTTTTAATGTTTGTGCAAAACTACTTTTCCCGCTCATCTGTTCCTTACTATTCCTTTCCCCTTGTCCCCACCGGGGGTAGGGCTTTGGAGTCGGGCTTGGATCCAAAACCCCATGTGTTAATCTATGACCTAAGTCGACCCAATTTTTTAATGCATGTGAATAAGCCAGCAGGTTCAAGACTAGATCCCAATTAAATTCCTTCTACTTTAGTTGTTTTGGTTACTTTAGTTAGACTTTAGTCTTCTCAACTTTTGCCAACACGCACGCCTCTTTCGATTGGGTTCTTTTTGGCACGAATATAAAGGATGTGTTGGGCAAAGAGTAACCACTCATTCGGTTTCATGTATATAGCAAGAGTACATAATACATAATAGTGTGACAGCAGGCAAGCTCTCTGTTATCAGCTGTAGGTACATGCTATGTTCGCTAACGGCTGACCCCCCCCCACAAACGTGTATGTGCTCTTCAAAGAAATTCGCACGCTATCTTTGCGTGTTAAAGCTCGCAACAAACGCACATTGAACCAACTGAGTAGTTGTGTTTTCGAGCTTCAGCATGCAAGCGTAGCGGCCAAATTTCTTTGAAGAGCACATACACATTTGTGGGGGGGGGGTCAGCCGTTAGCGAACATAGCATGTACCTACAGCTGATAACAGAGAGCTTGCCTGCTGTCACACTCTTATATATTATGTACTCTTGTATATAGTCAGTGGCGCATGGTTGCTTTCAACTTGTCAGGCAATCAGTGCTAACGCTACAATAACGTATATACTGGTCAGGTATGCACATAGTTGAGTTGGTATTCAACAGAATAGTCAAAATGTCAGTCATGTTTCCATTGGAAACAATCTGAAATTTATACTTTTATGATGGAGTCTGTAAAGCTGCAAATTTACTGCAAGTTCCAAATTTCTAAAAGCTGGATTTCGTAGTTCGTAGTTGCAATTCACAGAGTTGCCATTCACATTTATACTATCTTTTTCAAACTAGATTTTTAAGATTGAAACTAAAAATCTAGTTTGAACTGAAACTAAACAAATTTAGACATGAAGGCGAAATAGGTAGGATGAGACTGATAATAATTAAGAGTTTCAAACTCAACGTGAAGTGAAGGTACAATTATTGGAACTGAAACTGAAGCTGAAACTCCATAGAATAAATTTGGAGCCTAAACTGGAAACGGCACAGCTTCAGCTTCCACAGAAGGTGACACAAACTCACCCGCTTCCCCTTTTCAGGCGATCGAGGCACGTTTCAGGTTTCACTGAAGCCGAGGCATCGAATTAAGAGAAATTTCAAATGTTTCTTTGAATCAACATTAGTGACATTATCCCGTCTGTTAAGACAAATATTAAATGCTAAACCTACTTGAAAAATTAGGAACATGTATTGTAAGGGAAAATTTCTACTTCCTTTATATTCTGGAATTTCGTAATTTTTTGTTTTCATGCTTTTGATTTTTCAAGTTTTGTTAAGTAATTTTGTGTGTATTACAAAATGTAGTTGTGAAAATGTCTCTAAAGTAATTTTAACGAATTTTTGAAATTTCGTGTTCTAAAATTCCAATTTTAATTGATGAAAGACGGGCACTTTCGTTCAGACGTGAACGATACAGCGCCGAATAAAACCTTTAGCAAGTTTTTCTTATATATTTGAAGATTAATCTCATTAAAGAAAAGGTAAGACCAATTATGTAATGTATCTAATTAGTTGGGATGTAATCGGCAATTAGCTACCTTCGGGTATATCTTTTAAAAAATGATAAATAGAAGGTGGTGCTATCAGGACGCAAGATGGAAGCACATTGTTTTTTAAAAAAACTAAATTTTACAGGCGTAGGAATCCTTGAAAGCTGAGTAATTTTCTGTTTTCAAGATTCTGCTCAGAAAGCACTGTCAGTCTTTAGATACCCAGTGTAATAGCCCCATTGATTGTCGAAACAGTTTGCTCGATCATCCAATGCTGTGTATCCTAACAGCATTTGTACCGAAGCTAATTCAAAGTAAGTCAAAAGTTTAAAATCCAAAGACACAATTGTTTATTATCACTTTATTCAAATTGTTTTGCAGCTTTGCTTTGTCATTTTGATTGTACAAGCCTTGCATGGTACCTGCGTCGAATGTTAAATAATGTTGAACATGTAACTACAAATTTTGTTCTTGGAACCTGGAACCGGAAGCTAGAACAGGAACCGGTTTTGAAAATTGGAACCGGCCCCTCCTCTACTTCCAATGTCGCACTTGAATTACGACCAAAATTGTCCAGCTTTTCGATGGTACTTCAAGTTGAAGCCAGCATTGCTCTCCAACCGTTAGGAGCGACTAGAGCTAATGCCATCAGTATTTTGTACAATGTGTCTTCTCTTGCTGTGCCAAAGCGTAAATGTGCTCATCGAACCAAATTGAATTGAAATTGATATGCAAGAGATTTTGTCACCTCCAAGAATGTTGTATTCCAGTTATTTGAATCTTTTGTAGATAACAGAATTCGGCGGTCCCGGGTCTGACTGCGAGCCAAGTAGAAGGCCTTGGCTTCAGAAAGGTGGTGAGCCAAGTTGATGGGGAAACGGCTAACTATATGGAGGTTCTACAATCAGACGTTGCAAAGCCCGTGTTGTTGACACTGCAATCAGTGTTCAGTTTCAAAGAGAGGAAACCAGCCGTCAATCGAACCAGTTTCGATGGCAGTGAAGTCTTGAAACAGTGCACCGTTTTTTATTTCAAGAATAACTACGGACTGAAAGAACTCTGAACTTGTTTGCTAAGTAATGCTGTGAACTAAACAAACGAAAAGTATATTTTACTTATGCTCCCCAGATTGGGACTAGGGATCACCAATACGAGCTCTCAGGAAAAGTCTGTAGTACTGTACATGCTCAATCATTCTTTTTTAATCGGGTGGTTAATGTTTGGAATCCTTTACCATCTGTAATTTTTGAATCACCTAACGGGTTCATCTCGTTCAGAAGTTTCAAATCGAAATTGAAAAACATGGAACCGTTTTTATGGAATTTCATCCGAGGGCGCGCGTTCAGGGAATTAAATTAATTCCTGTGCGCTACTTAATCGCATCATTCTTTTTTGTACGTATTAATATGTTGCTACTAACACGTCTTCTGCCACATGGCCTGAGATAAAGGTCGGCGGAGGTTCTATCCAACATAGGAACATCGGCACTAGGAATACCGTCATAACCTTGTTAGTGTTTTTGCAAGCCGGTGCACTTAAGTAATAAACGACTAGACTTGACTTGACTTGACTTGACTTGACTTGAAAACAGTGCCGGTAACTTTGCAGTACAGTCCCGTTCAGAATTTGTAAGTGGGGATGAAGCCGGCACTTCCATAGAATCCAGAAAAGCTTCACGAAGCCGGCTTTAACTCTTGTTTTACCAACCCGGGGCCGTCTTCTTAAAACTTAGTTACAGATAGCCCTATCTGTAACTAGGTTTAGGGGTGTTAGTTGCAGCTACTAATAAAGCTAGTGATAATTACAGCTAATTGTAAGCTATATTTATCATTAGTAAAGCTAGCTAAGGTTTATTCTTAGCTAGAAGTAACCCTAGTCCTAGCTACAAATAGCCCTCCTCCTAGTTACAGATAGGCCTATCTGCAGCTAGGTTTGAGAATAACAGTTAAATAGAAATTAAATAAATAGAAAACTCTTATTTCAGACAAATGCAATGGTTAAAATGATTAGTTTGTAAGCAGTTTCTAAGCATTCCAATCGATAAAAAGTAACTTAAACTTAACAATTTTTAATATCTAAAAATTTGTTATTTATTTTCAGTTTTCTATACAATTCTATTGCAATATTGGGTCAAGTTTTGGTAATTTTTGAAAAACATTTTGAATGTGAAAAATTAGTTTTATTGCGTCAAAGCTGACGCCCAAACTATCCCGGAAACGAAAACGACAATATTTTTGCTTTTTGCAAAAGATCAAAGGATGCTGAAAATCGTAAAACGCGAAGAATCAGTAATTGACTTTTATGGCATTCTATGTGTTTTCAAAAGAGTGCATTGAACTCAAAGAAAGAATTTTTTAGCTAACATATTTCGGGAATTTCGGGAAACAGAAATTTTGAAAGTTTTAATTTTTTTATTAATTTTATATTTCATAATACTAATATTCATAATACATCATGAGGATTCAGAAAACATACAATGATATGAGACTGTTAGAATATTAAATGCTGCTTAAGTGATTACAGCTTTCTATGCACATTTTGAGTCAGATCTTAGGAAAGAGTTCTGTCAAGAAAGGATAAATACACCGTGGTATGTGATTTAAGTTTCAGTTAAGGTGCTCGCACCGCTTTGTGTGACCTTACAGTAGTGTTGTTGCCCGGCCAGTTTTTTGATTCGGCCCGCCGGACCCGGCCGGCCGAGCTTGTGAATCCGGCCGGCCGCCCGGCCGTGTGGAGCAAACCGGCCGGCCGGCCGGGTCAAACAGGCCGGCCGGCCGGTCGAAAAAAGCCGGCCGGTACCTGTTTTGCCCTATTTTTCGTGTGTTTTGCAAAACATTTAGCATTAATTGTATTGTATTGTATTGTATTAATTCAACAAACGAAAACAAAAATTATTAGTAACAAACAAGTGCAACATTAATTGATGCATATAGTTACTCCTGTTTATGTATAACAGATAAAATCAAGTAGTATCCTTTTTCTGAAGACCGGCCGGCTGCATCTGACCCGGCCGGCCGGCCGCTTATTTCTAATCTGTGTAACTGGAATACGCATTCTAAAATGTGTAGCGTGAAAATACGCAAGCGCTTAGAAAGTGTGTGGTTGGAATACGCAGCATTTTTGTCTTCCACTATATGCTATTATATGCTTCATATAAATACGTGACAAAGCCATTATATACGATTATATGGTGCATATATATACGTCATTAACGTGATAGTGGAGAAATATACAAATATGTCTGCACGGCATAATAGTATTGATAGTCTTTATACCTACATAGAATACATAATATCGGGAAAGTGATTTCGAGATGTAAACTCAAGCGTTACGCAATTAGCAAATTTTAATCAATCGAAGGAGAGGTGTTTAATTGTTTAACTACATAGTACTTGAGTTTTGACTAATTACTTAGTTTGTTGAATTTTAAATTTTGCATAATTAGTACCAAATCATAAAACATGTTGAGATGATGGTTTCGTTACTTTCGCTTATTTCCTCAAAACATGACTGATTTAGCTTAAATTTAGCAAAGATGCATCACAAGACATTTCGGATTTGCTGGTAATAAAATTTTGTATTTTTAAAAACTTTAAAATCTGAAGTCCTTCAGGTAGAAGAACCGATATTTTTCGTTTCCAATTATGCTGAAAACTTGGTAATAGGTGTTTTGGAGACCGCAAAGCGCAAATATTGCATGCTTTTGTATTTACAACTCTTATTACCTTGTTTCAAACTTACAATTTACGTTTATACTAAATTAACAAAGCTGAATAGAGAACATACTTCTGATTCGTGTTCGACGAGCAATGAAAAACCCCAAAAATCACTGATTGAAAATTCTGCACTTCCTTGGTTTGTTATTAAAAACTCTTTGAAATGTATTCGAATGCCTTTATGCAAAATTTGACTTAAATTTTTCATGTTTTGTGAAAATGAGCGAAAACTCGAATATTATCATTTTTGGGGAAATTTAGTAGGTTTAGACGTTTAACTTGATCCCACCTGATCAATATGGTTAGCACTCAGTTATTCAATTCAATAAAGTTTAAGATTCAAGAAACTAAGCAATGATTGACAAGTCAAGGTTTATGCTACTAAACAATTAAACGCCTCTCCTTAGATTAATTAAAATTTACTAATTGCGTAACACTTGAGTGTTTACATCTCGAAATCATTTTCCACTATTATATATTCTATGTAGTGTGACGATCCCTAGACGTTTCAGAGTTTCTAAACTACCTACAAAAACAGACAGTAACGTTTTAAATTGGCCCACTGATAATTAATGATCAACGTTTACTCGTGTACTGCAAATTGTATAAAACAAATGAGCTCATTAATCCGAACTTTAAAAAGGAATTACATTTTTGCAAATTCTCTCAGTTGTTGGTCGTCTGATCTCTCAATCGGCAGGTTTTTAGATTGGCTGCTCCCCCTTTAACTGCACAGTCTGTCTTGTTGTTTCGCAGCTCACCAGGTGAGGTAACACTTTACATCAATAAAATCCGTATTTGAAGCGTGTCCGGTGATTACATTAAGGGTTTAGATTACAGAGAAACATTCTGTGAGCGAGTCACGAAGTTGTTAGAGGACAGAGAAGCTCTATTGGAGTGAAGTGGTTACACATTTTGGCGCACTGGGTAGGATCGTTACTACCCAGTGCAGGGGGATCGAATCGTAACACTTGTTTTGCGCAGCCTAGAGTTGGTTTTCTAGGTCATTGTTGTTTTGTATCCTGTATTAACCTTTGTTTTGTAACCATTTCAGCTACAGATTACCACAGTTTACCTGTGCATTAGGAAACCCGAACACAATAAAACAAAACCAAAATAATCGGCAAAATTTATACCCTTACTAGCTCAAGTGTCATTCCTGTCTCATCTTATAGTGCAACATTGAAGTGATTCCCCATTTGATTCAGTATTGACCCCGTCGACTCGTGAGAAGCTGCCGGTGTATGAGTTTCTTTGACGCCAGTTTCGGGCCATCTTTTGATTTTGATTTTGTAACTCCAAAAGAACCTCAGTCTGACCGAGCAAAACGATATAGAAAACGTTTAGAAACTAGAGCCATGGATCAACAGCTGCAATCGCTGCGTCAGGATGTCACAAGCCTGACCTCGCTGACAGCATCTTTGCAATTGTCCGACAGCCGCAGAAGGGAACGTGAAATAGATTTTCCATATTTTACAGGAGGAATGCATGAAAACTTTGACCAATTTTTCGAGCTGTGGGAACTGCTGGCTCGTGCCGAGCAGTTTACAACCGACCAAAAATTACTGAAATTGCCGTCGTACTTCAGGGGCAACGCTCTAGAGGTGTACCGCTCACTACCGAATACAGTAAAAGCAGATTACGATCAGCTTTGTCAAGCATTAGAAAGAGCTTTCCGGACGCCAGCAAAGGAGTTGGTGAATTCAGAAATGTTGCATACGAGGCGACAGAATTTTGGCGAATCGGTAGTCACGTTTGCTAGAGACCTACAGAGGCTTGCGCGAAACGCTTATCCGACTATAGATGATCAGGCCAGGGAGAAAATGCTTCGCGGATTGTTTCTGGCTGGCGTCAAAAGCGAGATACAGGACAGGCTTACGTTTCTAGCGAAACCACCTTCCACGTTTGAGGACGCCATTACAGAGGCCAGACGACAAGAGGCATTAATCGAGAGGAAGGAAGAGAGAGCTAAGAGAGAACAGAAGAGTACAAGAGAAACTAATGATCTGTCAGACGTGAAAGTTGAATTGGAAAAACTTCGGAAGGCACAAAGCAAAGTTGAACGGGAGCGTAGAAGCAGAAGGACCCAGGGATACCGCAGTCGGCCACTGCGAGTTAGTGCAGTAACGGCGGAGCAGCCTCCGTGGCAAGCACAGTTGGAACAACTAGAAAACCGGATTATGACGAAACTGAACGAGGTCACGCCTGGTAAAAGGGCCGATTACGACCGCCCTGCGAGAGGACGGGGACAGCCTCGATGGACACCGACCGGGCAGCCGATCTGCCTGAAATGCCAAAAACCTGGGCATATGATGAACCTGATGAACCAGTGCAGACAAGGCTCCATGAGGCAGTTCGAAAGACAGAAACCAATGGCCAAGCGGAACTCAGCGGTCATTGGTGCAGTTGCAGTTAACGATGATCGACCCAACGAATATGATGCTGACAATTCTGACAGTGATGGCTATGATGAACCAAAGCAATGGCGAGAAGGTTCCATTGCTTTGGAAAGTGAAAATGAATTTTTGAGAAAACAGTTGAACCGATAGGCGGCTGCGTTTGTTGGAATGATTGATGTGCAACCTTGCCCGATTAGCAGGGTACGCAGCCCCGCTCCTAAGGGACGAAATAGATATCGCCAAAGCGATAGCCGTGGGCCCGCGGAAACTCAGATTACGAAGCGTCCTGTTCGCTTCCTCCCCTTAGGTTCGCCCGACGCCAGTGGCGACAACCGTCGCGTAACTGTTCGAAGTACACGGTTGTTGTACTTATTGCTGATGTTACTGATTTCTCTAGTTTGCATCACTGGAGTGGCCACTGAGATGGAAAGATCATCACCAATGCTTTGCAACATGGCTGGTTCTCGAACCTTGTGGAGATTACCAGGACCTGTCCCCTGCACGTTAGCAAATGCGCACAATGGACCCGACCGAATTCGTCCGACCACTCTTCACATATATAAGCGTAACCATTTGCAGTTTACCACTACGGCTTGGAAATGCTCTATTATACGAAAAGTTGTACAAACATTCACATACTTTTTCGACGACGAACATCTCAAGAAGGAATTTACCACAGAACTACCTGTTTCAGCGTCTGAATGTCACCGAATGAAAACCTTTCACCAGTGTTCGCATGGTGCCTTGGTTCAGACAGGTGAAATATACCAAACTTCTAATGAGCTAAACTGGTACTATCCTGGAGGTGGCATCTACTGCTGTAAGTGGCGAACCTTTGAATCCATTAATTGCTACATGTATGAAGCAAAAGTTTACAAAGTACACGGTGCACGATCCATGGAAAGCACTGCAGGAGCAGTCAATCATTGCAATTATCACACAGGTGAATGTGCGCTGAAGGACGCTTCATATCTCATATGGAACGTGGACCCTACAGAAAGATGTGCGATCCTGCCTTGGAAGGATATTCACGGCGAACACCTGGGCGATGCATGACTTTCTCGTGACAAAAATCTGGCAATAACAATGACCACGAAACCAAAGAAGATTAAGGACTGTAACGGCCAAACAGCGGAAATCTCGGATCAGGGTATTGTGTTTCGAGTAGTTAACGAGTCCCCTCCAGATTCATCCATTACAGATGCAGTGCGCGGTCTGTTCTCTTCGAGAGACCTATCCAGACTGGCTAGAAACACCGAATCGGCAAAATACAAGCGTCAGCTGCGAGGAGATTTACCCGTTGATGCAACGTATGAACCTATTCGTGACTACCCTGAGCTTGAAGCGCAAGGAATCATCACGACAGACATTCTAGCTGCGAGTTTACAAGCCGTCCAACTTGAGCTTGATAAAACAATAAGGTATACAATTCAACATACTGCTTACACTACCTGTCAGACAATGCAGTCCTTAGGGCGTGTAGTACGAGCTAACATGCTGTCTCAGCCAACATTGGCAATGCGACACCTGATCATGAGGGAGGATCTGGTAGCGAAGGCAACTAGTAATCTTATTGAGACGTACCCGTGCCACTTCCTCAACCGCACTACTTACCAGTTATTGCTTATGAACTCCACCTGTACACGAGAAATACCATTTAGATTTGAATTGGGTGGAAAGTCATTTCAAGGTTACCTGGATCCAACAACAAATATTATTGAAAAAGCGTCATACCCCACTGACTGCCACCCAGGACTTGAAATTCCCATAACGTTGGATGGTGTTTCCTATTCCGGAATAATCAGTAAAGTCAAGGACGCTGAGGAGCTGAAGGTGTTTGAATGGGATTGGAACTCACACGATCTCCAATTACCACAAACGATTTTTCACCAAATCCTCGTATATGAGTGGGACACTATTCGTAACCACATCTCACTCAACGATGTTCTCGGAGATCTGCGGAAACAAGAATTGGTGTTGTCACACCTCGGATTTTCATCAGACTCGACAACCGAAGAAGCAGCAGACAAACTAACCAGGACTATTATGAACAATGGTTTCTTTGGCTTTCTCTCAGGTTTACATGTTGGCTACTGGCAAGTATGGGTATTTCTTGTCTGTCTGTATGTCACTATATGCTTCGTTTTCATTCACTGTGTCCCTGTGCGATTGCTACAGATAGGTTTCCTAAATATACCAGAAATCTTTGGAAAATGTAAACAAAAGGTGCAGAAAACGAAAGGGCAGTACCGCTTCCGCCGTAGGCGACGCAGGTCACCAAATGAACATACGGTAGCACAGGCAACGACAGACGCAGACGTTCAATTCAGAGAAGAAACAGAAACCACCCCAACGGTACGTTCTGTGTTACGAAGGCTCAGCGATCGAATGCGGACACCTTGGCCACCTCGACTATCTCGAAATAGCTCGGAAACCGACCCGTCACTCCAGACGCTACAAGATAATCCCAGTCAACAAGCTACAACGGCAACTGTCTCACCCTCCAGTTTTACCCAAAAACCCATGACTGTTAAAATTAAGGTCAATGGAAAACGCGTAACAGCCTTAATCGATACCGGCTCATTGATTACTCTAGTGCACCCCAACATTTTACATAGAAAGGCTAACCTTGAGACATCCCCGATGCTAGCTACATCTGTCACCGGCCATAGTCTTCCTCTGTTAGGTACAATCACCATTCCGCTACAGGTGGGACAACGCATCCTCCACCAGCGAGTCTATGTGAATGACAACAATCCCTACCAATGTATCCTCGGTATGGACATCATATCGAAACTGGGTCCGTTTCGTTTCGATTACAGACGCCAGCGCGTTGCTTTTGGTGCAACTGAATTGAAACTTGAAAAAGTTAAAAGGAAGGGACCCTCAGAAACGCGACTCATACATTCGCAGATCAACTCTGTCCATCTAGTAGACACCATCAAACTATCACCCAATAGCAGCTCCACCGTTTGGTCAAAGGTTGGTACTCCAGATCAAGGAAGCTCCTCCTGGTTCCCCTCTTGTAAGCAAGACGTACTACTAGAACCGAAGGCAAATAAACGCCATGAAGGTCTCGTCATCAAGCGCTCAGTATCTCGCATGACCGCTGCTCGACTAGTTCCGGTCTGCCTCTTGAATTTGTTTATGATCCCTCTACTACTGTCCGCTGGTAGCACACTCGGCACCGTAGAACCTCTACTGTGTACGACAACCTTGAGTGCAGCCCCGATATTACTCAATCCCACGGGCCCATTTCATCAGTTTACATACGCAGCGACTACTAACACCGACCACTTATCTCCCTCATGGAATGATCTCGACTTGACCAACACGGCTTTAACAAAGCACCAACGTGAGTGTCTGCGTGTTACTCTACAGAAATATCCAGACTGCTTTGCAAAGGATGATCTTGATTTGGGATGCTCGAAACATGTGTATCATCGAATTGATACTGGACAGAATCCACCAATCAAGCAGTGTCCTTATAGCAAGCCCTATTCTCAGCGCCAGCAGATTGCGGAGCAACTGCAAGAAATGGAGGATAGGGGCATTATTAGACCGTCTACAAGTCCGTGGTCATCGCCCATTGTCATTGTAAAGAAGAAAGACGGTAGCAACCGAATATTTGTAGATTACAGAAAACTGAATTTAATCACGAAACGTGACCATAGGATAACGTGGGGGGGAATGGGGGGGTGCAGACCCCCCCCCAGACCGACAAAAAACGGGTAGACCCCCTCAGCGAAAAGGAAAAAAGGGCAGACCCTCTCGTCCAGACAGGAAAAAAGGGTAGACCCCTCAGCGATTTTTACCAAAAATAGGTAATTTTTTAGCAAATTTCAGCGACTTTTTCAAAAAATTTCTTAAAAATCGCTAAAAATTGTCATTTTTTACTAATTTTTGATCAAAAACGTTAAAAATTCGCAATTTTTGCTAATTTCGGGGCAGACCCCCTTAAAATTTTGGAATTTTTCAAGGGTAGACCCCTCGCCGAGGTCGGGGTAGACCCCCCCCAGAATCGGACCCCGTGTTAATGTATGAACGTGACGAGTGGCCCCTACCAAAAATTGAAGATACTCTGAATACATTTAATGGAGCGAAGTTCTTTACGAGTCTAGACCTTGCTGCGGGTTACCACCAAATAGAGGTTCATCCACAGGACCAAGAGAAAACTGCATTTACCACCTTCGCCGGTCTCTTCGAGTATACGCGAATGCCTTTTGGCATATGCAATGCACCTGCTACGTTTCAGCGACACATGCAACACACACTACATGGTTTGATATGGAACATATGCACAGTTTACTTAGATGACATTCTCATATACAGTAACACGTTCGAAGAACATCTGCAGCACATCGAGACTGTCTTGCAAAGACTGAGAAGAGACGGACTAAAGCTGAAAATGAAGAAATGCCATTTTGCTCGTTCGGAAGTTCCATATCTTGGACATCTCATATCAGCATCTGGAATCCGCCCAGATCCCCAGAAGTTGGCTGCATTATCAAATTGGGAACGACCAAAAACTGTACACGACGTTCGTAAATTCTTGGGGTTTGCCTCATACTATCGACGATTTGTGAAGAATTTCTCGGCATTAGTAGCCCCTATAAACCAGCTGTTACAAAAAGAAAAACAGTTTTCCTGGACAGCCGACTGTGAAAGATCTTTTTTACATGTCATTCAAACGCTAACAACGGCCCCAACACTGAAATTTCCAGATTTAACGAAACCATACATTCTTTATACCGATGCTAGTGGATATGGTTTAGGTGCAGCGCTACATCAACCCTACAAATCTCAAGACAAGAGTACAATTGTAGAGCATCCTGTAGCCTTCATTAGCCGCAGCCTTACAAAACCTGAGAAGAATTACTCCACAACTGTGTGAAGATAGCGCTCACAAGAAACATACAAATTTATTCGAGTTTAACAAAGTTTGACAAACGCTCAGTATTTTTCCAAGTCCTGTCTAAATCCATCAGTCAATTAGCTAATCTGAGAAATTAGTTCAAGGTTGAACAAGTCAGTTGGTTGGGAATCGTTGTAGAGTGTGGTCGGGGATTTTGGCAGAGCAACTTTTTGGCGGTTTTTGGGAGTTTGGGGTATTTTGGATTTTTCTACCGTGTCCGGCGCTTGTCGCGTTCCCGACTGGTTTAATTTCGTATTGTTTTTTGAAAATTATCGTTTTGAGTCTGGCTCTTCGCATTTTGTGATTTCGTCAGTAAATTGTGTTATTTTGAAATATTTCTTTCAGTTGGTTAGGGTTGACATTTTCCGACATCGCACACCACGCAGTTACCCTGTGATCTTGTCTTATCCTAAATTCTAGTTAGTCAACTCGTTTTATTCAACAGTTCGTACATCTTACTAACATTCGTAGACTCAAACTTCACATGTGGCGACCGTGTCATGTGGTAGATGTCGAAAAATGGTGATCTTGACCAAAAATTCTGTCTTAATTTACAGATTTCACTAAAGTTTGATTTTTGATTTAGTTTTTTTACAAAAATTGTTGCGACTAAGCACTAATTATGGATCGGGGGAAAATCCTGAAAACCCCCAGCGGGCTAGATGATGGGGGGCATCTCCCCCTCCCCTCAAATTACGCTATGGGCCAAATTTTTCGAGACCCATTATGCTGAAATGTTGAATCAAGTATTTTACTGCCAATGATGTGGGGAGGTACGCAGGTACAGAGTGGAGGGTGTGCCCTCCCAAAAAAACCCCCAACTCCAACCATCCCTCCCCCAAGCTCAGAATCCACCCCCACCTCCCCCAAACCCGGGTCCAAATTTTTCGGGGGGAAAGCCTTGGGGTCGTCGTCAGAATCAGTTTTGTATTATAAATATGTCCTGTGACGACACAAAAGACCAGGAGCCCCTTATTGAAAATCGTTTTGAAAGTTTGGGAGCTTATACGTTAGATTTCGCCCCCAAACCCCTTTCAACCCCTGCTGTGTCCCAAACAGTTTTTTCTCCTGTGGCCGGCCCGTCGTTCCCTCAGGTGTCGAATGATCAGGGGGCGCCCATATGTCCAGATTATCAACATTCTTACGGTTCTAGACCTGCTAATATAATTTCGGCTGCGTCAAATAGCACTCAGATTCCGAATCGGGGGGGTCCGCCCCCATGGCAAAATCCGCCCCCACCTGGCCAAAATTTGGGTCAAAAGTTTTCTGTGCCTAATCACGCAGTACCTGATTCTTGGTCTTCACAACCTCAGTATCAAACAGATGCTCCGCCACCTATGGCGTCGCCGTGTCATGCTGCCGGACAGGCCAATTTTGATCCAAATTATTATGGCCGGAATCAACAGTATACGTACGTACAGCCATGTTTTTCTTCTGAAGCTCAATATGGCTGCCAATCGGGTTATTGTCCAGTTTATGGTCACGCTCCGTCTTTTTATCAGCAGTGCCAACAGTTGTTGGCTCCAATATACCCGGATGTTGGTCCAGGTACACCTAAAAATTATGGGTTTTTTCCGCCACAACAAAGGGGGCAACAGCAGACTGCAACCCCTCCTGCTATGTATGCTGCCGATATTTCTGTCAACAAGCATAGTGCCCAACTTTATCGTACGTATATGACGATTTTGCAAGATATTCCCCGTTTTGAACCGGCTTTGGAATATTTTGACGACTGGTTGCCCCAATTTGTGTCGGCTGCTACAATTCACCGAATTCCTAAAGATCACTGGGCCCGTTTGATCTTTAGCAAACTGTCGGGAAAAGCGCTTATATTTGCTTCTAGAATTGGTCCTGGTGCTGTAGAATCGTTTGATAATTTTGTTCGTTTGCTGAGGACACAATTCCCTAAACCCAAGATATCTGTTTCTGAAAAATTCCACCGGTTTATCCAGCGGGTACAGCAGCCTGGAGAATCAGCGCGTCAATATGTGTCGGACCTGCAGTTGCAAGCTTTGGAAATTTGGCCGTCTGAGGTGGACCGGGACAGGCACTGCGTGCACCAACTATTTGATGGAATTCGTTCAGAATATGCGTCAGCTTTGGCCTCAAGCTTCGGTAAGGGAGAACCAACACTGAGTGAAATTTTACGTGTTCTTGACAAATTAGAATCTCGTAGTTCTAGAACGGGTTTTTCTGATTCTCAAGCCTATGTTGCTCCACTTTTTCCTGTAGGGGCTCAAAAATCTCCAAAAGAGGGGGTGGCCCCCCTTGATTCGACACCTGTAACTCGGCTGGAGCTACGGGAAATGGGAAACTGGTTTGAGTCAAAATTGCAGCAGGAGTTGAAAGAATGGGAGGCTGAAAAAGAAAAGCATTTTCCTACCTGCCGATTTTGCAATAAAAGGGGACATCACTCCGATCGATGTTGGGATAAAAGTCGTTCAAGATCCACTCGTATTCATACTCAAGCTTCAAAGGCTCAAATTCAAGCACAAGTCAATATGGTGGGGACTTACCCATATCACCCTCCCCATCCGGCATATTACTTTCCCCCAGTACAGACGCAGCCGGTTCCGACCTATGCCTACTACCAGCAGCAGTATCAGCCTCAGTGGCAGTATCAGCAGCCGTTTTCGCTTTGTCCACGGCTACAGTCGCCTCCACGTCTTGTGGTGGCGCCTGTCGCAGTGGGGGCCAAACCGGTTGCCCCAGCTGCCAACCGCAATTTTAGCTGCCAGGCAGCGGCTGCACTTCCATCAGCTGTTCAAATGCCGTCAGCTGTTCCGACACCGATGGCCCCAAAAGTGCACTTGATTCAAATTGGGCCTGTTCATGAAAAAGTGCGGGCATCCTCCCCTCAAATTTTTTCAGCTTGCAACACATATTTGTCCGAGTCCTCCCTTGAAGGCGCCCCTGTCTTTATTTGTAAAAGTGATTGTCAAGCAGAGGCCGCTCCTTTAAAAGAGGGGGTGGACCCCCACAAATTAAATGATCTACGTGCTACAGCAGAAAATCTCTTTGAAGTTATTGGTTCTCCAAGACCGGAATCCCGCCCAAAAGAGGGGGTGGAAGCCCCTACCTCCGCGATTCCTAGCCAAACCGTCTTAAAATCTTTCTTGACTGCACAAAATTTGTTGAATTTTTCACGAGATTTACACACGTATGATGGTGTTTCACAAATTTGCCAAAAATTTCAACCCGAATCTACTTTCTTTGCAGTATTTTTGTTTTGCTTTTGTGTTTTCTTGTACTTTTGCTTGTACGCCCCACCTGTGTTTCACCCAAATTTTCGTGTTGTTGCAAAGATTTTTGTTTTAGCGTCATTAATTTTTACTTTTTATCTTTATTTTAGGTTCTTTCATTCATCTACTTTTCATTTTCCTTTTTCACAGCAAATTTCATAGCTTTGCACCTAAAAGGTGTTCACCCTCGCATTTTTCGATCATTCTTGAACTCTCACGTTAATTTATTTTAATAGGTACAAAATTTTGAAATTCTGTGCCGAGGTCGGCACAGCCAAAAATTAAATTGCTCGTGGGAGGCTACAACTTGGTGTAAAGGAAGAGCTGTCCATACGTAATCCGAAAATCAAAACGGGAACAAAAACGGTTCAGGTATGTTTGAGATTTGGCCATGTTCACCCAATGTTCACCTGTGCCGACCTCGGCACAAAAATTTAAAAAATGGCTCCAAAAATGTTCCCGTTTGCATAGAAACGTGCAGCAGCATGGTTTGGTTAAAACTATCTTATCTGGAACAAATTCTATCCAGGTCATTTTACTCTACTCCATTTAGTTCACCCTTACTTGGCCGCATGTTCACCTTGTTTACCTATGCCGACGTTAAATTTTGTTACCTCGCACATTTTTGAAATTCACTTTTTACTTGCCTATTTTTTGAAATCAGTATGTATTTCTTGCACTTTCCTCTTTTGGAACTTCTGATACAAATTAACGAAGACCTTTTCACTTTTCACTTTCACGATCCTGTGTTTTTCTCACTTTTTAGGTATTGCACCTTGTATTCTGTGTTTAGCTGATTTGGGTAATGTCTGCACTTGTGGCCAGCCGCCTTTGTGCTATTGGACCGATTCGATTGCCTTGGTCATTCTGTCCTGCTAGGTCCTTTCGTGGATGAACTTAAAGGTGGTATTTTTCTGTTTATTCTTCTTTAGTATATAAGTATACGTATACGTACGTATACGTATATTTTTGATTTCTGAAATTTCTTACTTAAAATACTCCGACTGTTATTCTTCAAGTTTAAATTTCGTTAGATTTTCAACTGTTTAAATAAATTTTAACCAAATTTTGCAGTTTGTTTAGAATTTTTAGACCAAACGTTGTTTTCGAATTTTCACAAAAACTTTGCTTGCTACCGCAGCAGGGGCTGCAACCTCTTTAAAGGGTGAAAAGTTCTCGTTTTCGCAATAAGTTTTCAGATTTTCAGTCATTGTTGCCTTTTGAATAAGTGACAGTTTACTCCAACCGTGCTGTTGCTAAAACACCTTAAGCTTGACACTCTTTATGATGATCCTAATTAGATTTCCATCTTTCAGGGTTTGGCACTTGTAACCCCGAGGGGTTGCAACCATTTCCACGCTTCAAAGGTCAACCCTGCGGTAATTGCAAAATCATATCAAATTAAATAAATCAGCAAAGCAAAATCATATTTTACCTTTTTTATTTTTGGGTTTCTTACCTTTTTCACCCTCTTTTTGGAGTGGTGCCTTGCGGGCCGTTGCGACCTCCGTATGCCGGGTGGGAGGGCCGCACGCTCGGGACCATTCTTTTTCATTTTTGGATTCCGTTTTAAGTAGCCTTGAGTTTTTCTTTGAATTAGCACAGGCCCTTGTGCCGGTGCCTCCCTATGCTGGGGCGTATCGACACTCGGGTCTGGAGCTTTCCAAATCTTAGGTGGGGCTGTAATTGTGTCGTCTATGCTGTGTCATACCTTTATTTTTGTTTTGCATAATTTTTTGCCATTTTATTAATCAGATTTCATTTTGTGCTTTATTTGTTGGCCTTAATTTTTGTTTTGTGTTCTAGATTTCTGTGTCTAATCATTGCTACTGTCCGGTGCCGTCCCCCCAGTCTGGTGCCCAGGTGTGCTCCCCAGGGCTAAGGTGTCTCTGCTGGCCAGTTGGATGGGTGGAAGCGGCGTGGTTGTTGGGTGACCTCACTGGTCTGCTCAGGTCTGGTGATGTTGTGGTAGGATGGCCGCTGGAAAGTGGAAGGTGGACCTGGCTGCTCGCACGGGTTGGCTGGCCTATTCTGGCGCTATGCCTGTGCTATGCCGGCGCTATGCCGGTTCTCCCGGTTTGTAACTTTTTCTAGTGTGTTGCCATCATTTTGGCCATGACTTTATATTTTTATTGCCTTTTGCATTTTCTATGCGGGTCTGGTCGCGCTTCTTGCCTGCGCGTTTCCCATGTCTAGTTGGGGGCCTACCACTGTGGGGCTCTTTTGGAACTTTGATTGGACCGTGCAGGAGGGGTTGCAAGGCCTCCTGTTTTTACAACTGGCCGGTCCTGGCGCTGGCAGGGGGCCCTACACTGGTCATAGGCCCTCCTGCTCGGGTGCGTGTACTCCTGTATGAACTGTTTTCCATCGCTGACCTGTCGTTGCTCGGCTCTTGGGTTCCTTGGGTTGTTCCGGCCGGCTTGCTCTGGATTTCTGATGGCTGGAGCCCAGTCTAACTTCGGCAGTGTCCAGTGTTGACTTTTCTCCAGCTCCATCCTGTGGGGCAGCCAGGTCCTGGATTGACTTTGTGATGGCTCCCGAAAGCTTTAGTTCGCTGTCGCGGTGCTGGGGTGAAGACCGCATTGTCCCCTCCTTGGCACACCTGTAGACACTTTCCCTCCTTCCTGTAATTTTTCTTGTTTGCATATTGTCATTTAAGGTCTAATGTATTTTGGCTGTGTTTTTCTTTCTATTAATTAGTTTAATAATTTATTCTAATTTGGTTTTGCATTACTGTATTTACAGGATATATGTACGCTAGTGATTGTTCGGCAATATTTAAAAAAGGTTTTCAAAAAGGGTTTCTGCTGTTTCTTGTTTGTATAGCATCACACATCTCCTGGCCTCGTGGGAGCATCGGGAGGCCCTGACGCTTTCCTGTAGTAGTCTAGGTTCCCTCAGTAGGTAGTTTTTCTGTAGCTGTTTATAGTAATGTGTTGTAGTAGTTAAGTGTTGTAATAGTTATGTATTGTATTAATGTAGGTACGTTGTAGTAATATTATTGTAAGTAGATATGTGGAACGTAGTAGTAGTTATGTGTTGTTAGTAGATACGTTGTTGTAATGTTATGTAAGTAGATATGTAGTTAGAATGTTGATATTGTCTCGATTCAGTTCCGAGTAGTTTTATCATCGGCCGAGTCATTTGCATCCTTTTATTTCTACGTATTGTTAACAATCATTTTATCTTTACTAGTACGTAGGTGAACTGTGGGTAACTCCATTTTATCATTATTCTAATTGTGTTTGTATATCGTTTACTGTGTGAACCCGTCCGAGGCCGCACGGGGCCAAAAGAGGGGGTATTATGTGAAGATAGCGCTCACAAGAAACATACAAATTTATTCGAGTTTAACAAAGTTTGACAAACGCTCAGTATTTTTCCAAGTCCTGTCTAAATCCATCAGTCAATTAGCTAATCTCAGAAACTAGTTCAAGGTTGAACAAGTCAGTTGGTTGGGAATCGTTGTAGAGTGTGGTCGGGGGATTTTCGCGGAGCAACTTTTTGGCGGGATTTTGGGATTTTGGGGGTATTTTGGATTTTGCTATCGTATCCGGTGCTTGTCGCGTTCCGGACAGTTCGATTGTTGAATTATTTTTGAAAATTATCGTTTTGAGTCTGGCTTGGCGCATTTTGTGATTTCGTCAGTAAATTGTGTTATTTTGAAATATTTCTTTCAGTTGGTTAGGGTTGACATTTTCCGACATCGCACACCACGCAGTTACCCTGTGATCTTGACTTATCCTAAATTCTAGTTAGTCAACTCGTTTTATTCAATAGTTCGTACATCTTACTAACATTCGTAGACTCAAACTTCACAACTGAAAAGGAGGCTCTGGCAGTAATTTGGGCCATGAAAAAGTTTAGACACTATCTATATGGCTCCGATTTTACGATAGTCACAGACCACCAAGCATTAAAATACCTCTTGGAATTGAAGGAATCCTCAGAAAAGTTAGCAAGGTGGGCCTTAACGCTACAAGAATATGCCAATCGTATGACAATAAGATACAAGCCAGGTCACAGTCAGAAGCACGTTGATGCTCTCTCTAGAATACCGAATGTACATTTGATACAGGTGCGAGTGCCCACGCTGAATCTCCTTATTGACAAGCAGAACGAAGATCCGGAAATTAAACAGATGATAAAATATGTACGAGACAAAGAAATGCCGGAGGACAAGAAAGAAGCAGCGTACATAAAGAAGTACTCATCACAATTCCAAGTTGAACATGGTTTACTGTATCGCGTAAGTAACCGCAATAGAGAAGTTCACAAACAAGTAGTGGTACCTCAAGTTTACAGAGATGATGTACTGAAGCTACTACATGATGAACCAATTGGCGGACATCTTGGCTACGACAAAACAAAAGACAAAGTGCTGCAACACTTCTTTTGGCCGAAGATGAAGGATGACATTAAAAAGTATTGCAACGACTGCTTAGGTTGTGCGACCAGGAAGAAACCAGCTCACTATCAAAGACCAAGTCTTCATCCGGCTCCAATCACACATCCCTTTGAGACTGTAATAACGGATATTCTTGGGCCGCTACCGCTGACGTATTCTGGTAACAAATACATACTGGTGTTTATGTGCCCTTTTACCAAATGGCCAGAAGCATTTGCTCTGCCAGAAACATCGGCTGAAACAGTAGCGAGAACTTTCGTAAATGAACTTGTGAGCCGACACGGTGCACCTCGACGCTTGTTATCAGATCGAGGATCCAACTTTATGAGCTCACTATTGCAAGAGGTTTGCCGCATATTGGCAACTGAAAAAGTATTCAGCGTTGCTTACAGACATACGTGTGCTTGGGGGGGGGTTTGGGGGGGCTTTTCACCCCCCCAGACCTGAGCTCACCCCCCCCCCAGAGGGGTCCCTAACCCCCCCAGAATCCGGATTTTTCCGGTAAAAAACCGGAAAATCCGGTTTTTCGGCGGCCTTCGGCCGCCCTTCGCCCCCCCCCAGAACTTCCCCTCCTGCACATGTCTGCTTACAGACCACAAACCCAAGGTCTTGTGGAAAAATTCAAACACACCTTAGCAACAATAATAGCGTCATACACTGACAGCCAACAACGTAGCTGGGATGAATGTCTGCCATTAGCTCTATTAGCTTACCGAACGTCGCTACAATTATCGACCAGATTCACACCTTTCTACCTCTTATACGGTCGTGAATGTGTTTTGCCATCATTAGCTGAACTCCCGCCGACCACGACAGGATACCAGGATCATATAGATTACGCTCTTTGGTTGACAATCCATTTGAAACAAGCTTATGAAAAGGCTAGACAAGCCATAGAGAGGGCTCATGATAGCCAGAAGAAACAGCATGATAAATTTGCGCATGAAACAATTCGAGAGCACGATCTAGTCATGATAAAGCAGAAGATATTCCCAAAGAATACGGCAAGGAAACTAGCACCAAAATGGTTTGGTCCTTGTGAAGTAGTGGAAATAAAGAATTCGGCGGCACGTGTTATTCCACGACATGGAAGCAGACTGCCAAAGCGCTTCTTACCTAATTCTTGGGTAGGGCTGGATCGACTAAAGCTCTACAAGCGCTATGAGTATGCTGACACGACCGTGAACGAACGACTTCGCTGTATCAGTCCTGATGCGAGCGAAGAACTTTAATAAAATATATGTTATATACTAATAAGTTTACAGATTAGCCTAGTGCTTACATTAATGCTTAACTATTTGCATGTTAACTGTAGTATTGTAATTATAATGGTGTTGTTCATTAACCTGCAGAGTGACTGGTTTATATTAAAATGTCCAAGCTTGGTTTATTTCTATCATCAAGGATGTTGTCTCCCATCCCGTGCCGTACATTGCTAAGATTATGTTACTATCTGTCTTGTGTTATGTTGATAAAAGTTTACAGCCTGTTGTCTGGGCCGGTCTAATACCAAACTGGTAGTTACATAGCCGGTCACCCTTCGCAGAGATTACCCACAGCAGTGTTCAGTGTTCATAGGTCACATTAAAGCAACGTTTACCAGGGTTACATATCCTTAGAACAAAGCGTGCAAATTTTAGGAATTCCCTAGGTACACCAACACGCAACGTTGATTCTTGAGGCCAAGTGCACCCAGTTAACATAGTTTACTTTCACTTTAAGATAGTTAATGTACACTAGTTAACTACTGTATTCTTTTTAGACATGGCAAACCATGCTGTGGATTGTGTTCACGACCTGTCCGAGAAGTTTGAAACACAGATGACCAAGTTGATGCAACTCGTGCTACGGTTACCCATTTCGGAAGGGTTGAGATTGGAAACTCTTCGAGCTTGCGACGATCTGAATGATACACATCAGCTAACAGAAACTCTAGCATCCATTTATACCTCACGTAGCCATGAGGTAGTATCACAGGGTTTCCTTGATGTGTTAGCTCAGCCTTCTGATGTATGTGGCACAGTCCAATCAGCCGTCATTCAATCATTGAGAAACCCACACGACATCACGGTGCAATTGGCAGGAGACGAGACTATTATGTCCCGCATAAGTGCTGCCATCAATGATCCTGTCTATGTCATGGACAACCAGCTTGAACCAAGCGAAAAGGATAGTTTACGCCCATTTCAAATGATAGTCGCTAAATTAACAGGAGACCAGCCGTATTGGCGCGGTTATATCCTGGAAAAGCGTGGTGACGATTGTTGGAATATCATGAATCTTGAAACTGGCAGTACTCATGAAATCGCCACCGATAACTTGCTGAGATTGGAATCGGCAGGAAGATCTTTCCTGCGTAGCCCTCCAGATTTTTATCGGCGCATGTTCTTTGGTCTACCTGCCCCACCAATCGGGGAGGAATGGGACATGGCTATCAGTAATCGTATGAGGGATTCCCTGATTGGAACTCTTACAGTATCTTTCGACCACACTAGAAGAGGGCCACTTGGTCTTCCAGTTTACCATATACATTTTCCCGATTCTGACGTCGAGCCATTGATGACTATGTGTCTTCAACAAGGTTATATCGACAGCTGTGATCCAGGCATGCAGAACGTGCAGTTTTCGGACGAAGATATGCAAGTGCAGGAAGAGGAACCCATGAATTATCAGGAAGAACTGCTGGACATGGTGTCTGGTATCGGCGTTGACAGAGGTCACCAGGAAACAGAGACAGAGTTTACATCTCAAGAGAGTCTCCTCTCTACTGCATCTGCAACTGGACAATGTGAGGAAGAGTTGTCGGGCGGCACACAACCACATGTCAACGAGGAAATTCGTGATGCATGTCCGAACAACACTCCAGAGCCTGATTCTTTGCCTGGACCTAGCACAAGACGGACCACGGAACGGATAAGGCGAACAGAAAATCGGAGGAAAGTGAGGAAGCTGGTCTACAAGCACCGCCCTCTGTGGCTGCAAAGAAGAGTAGATGGGATCATTCTGACAGCGAATCGGATGGAGACGAAGATAGCGACTACAGTGGTTGGCAGTATAACTATGATAGCGACCAAAGTTCCCTATCTTCTGAACAGTCAACAACTGACAACTACAAACGTTATGCTGTCCCTTGTGCTCCTGAATATGTAGGACTGCCCGATGTTGAGGAAGCCGAGATCCCAGCTCCCAATCCGGAAGTCGAAGACTACCCAGTCTTTGAAATCAAACCAAAGTCGCGGCTGTCTGTGTTCAGGCGTAGTCCGCTGACCATAAGTGGAATTTATTTCCCGTACCCATTGTGGGCGATCCTGTACTTCACCCTCTTGGGCTTGGGCCGCTGCCATCCGAGTGCCAAGTCTCAAGCCGCTTGGATACTCATGAAAACTCATCTTGCAGACCTCTCCGATACAATCCAGAAATATCTCAATGAGAAAGCGAAACTAAGCTTGAACAAAGAAGACGATTACCTCGCTAAAATTATGAAACCAGTTTTTCAACTGGTAGTGCACGAGATCTGCATTAAATATCATCGTGACACGACAACCTCAGTTCCCACGTCTAGGAGTAATATTCAGCACCATCCCTCTGAAGATGAGGAACTGAGCGCGGAGCTGGCCTACATAAACCAAGCTTACGTTGATTACTTCTATGTCAGATCACGTATTCCCGCTAGCTTCTATCCCATCTGGACTACATTACCAAGAAGGGGAGATTTCACAGATCGATTATTGATCCTCTGTGATTCCGCATTAGCAGGGCTCTTTCGAATCGTCAATGAGAGAGCTACTGTGATACGCGTCCCTCGACTCGAGTTAAGCTCGTCGAATCTCAGCAAATCAGCGTACAAAAGATTACGTACTTTGCCAAACACCAACTCCTATGATGTGATGATCCTGATAGTTGGTGTTGACGACATTACGTCTTGTGGCACCGATGCCACAACCCTCAGAGCTCGTTACGAGCAAATTCTCGAGTTAACAGCAACTCGCTACCGCATCCCTGTGCTGATCACAGAAGCCTCTCCACGGCTAGATCAGTGGTCGAGAGTGGTCTCCCAAGCGAGGTCACTATTGCGCAGTGTTGCTTCAAGACATTTACAGACCACAATAATACAGATGGATCAATTGGACGGATATGCCCCGTACCTCAACCAGAACAACGGATTAACCCTAACGTCTAGTGGAACCTTAAGATTTATGCGAATTCTCTTGGAACACTGCCCCCAACTGCAAGTGGCCTTTCCCTAATGCTACTGGGACTGCTCAATTGGAAATGGACTAACCTGCATCATTCTGCCTAGCTTAATTACCTAGCCTAGCCTTCCCATTATCTAACCTACCTCAGCAATGCTACCTCGACTAACACCGAAACTACGACACCTGGAGAAGCTTGTTGAACACCAAATGGAATGGAGAACAGTTGACTATTATGATTACGAAAACCTATTTTACAGTTTTGTTTGACAAACATATAAATACATGGCCGGAGTCCATGCTTAAAGGGGAGAGCTGTGTGACGATCCCTAGACGTTTCAGAGTTTCTAAACTACCTACAAAAACAGACAGTAACGTTTTAAATTGGCCCACTGATAATTAATGATGAACGTTTACTCGTGTACTGCAAATTGTATAAAACAAATGAGCTCATTAATCCGAACTTTAAAAAGGAATTACATTTTTGCAAATTCTCTCAGTTGTTGGTCGTCTGATCTCTCAATCGGCAGGTTTTTAGATTGACTGCTCCCCCTTTAACTGCACAGTCTGTCTTGTTGTTTCGCAGCTCACCAGGTGAGGTAACACTTTACATCAATAAAATCAGTATTTGAAGCGTGTCCAGTGATTACATTAAGGGTTTAGATTACAGAGAAACATTCTGTGAGCGAGTCCCGAAGTCGTTAGAGGACAGAGAAGCTCTATTGGAGTGAAGTGGTTACAGTAGGCATAAAGACTATCAATACTATTATGCCGTACAGACATATTTCGTATATTTCTCCACTATCACGTTTATGACGGATATAATATATGCACCATATAATCGTATATAATGGCTTTGTCACGTATTTTATGAAGCATATAATAGCATATAGTGGAACACTAAAGTAGCTGCGTATTCCACAAGCACACACTTTCTAAGAGCTTGCGTATTTACGCTACACATTTTAGAATGCGTATTCCAGTTACACAGATTAGAAATATGCCGGCCGGCCGGCCGGGTTTTCCTCGGCCGGCCAACAACTCTACGGCTTACAGGCTCCAATTCTTTATAAAAAAGGATGAAACTTTCCAGATACACTGTTTTGGCGCTCTTTAACATTCTGGGACCAGTCTCCCGCATGGGCGTGTTTAGCCAAAGGGATAAGAAATTTTCCATTTTAGCCATTTAATGATTTAATTAATTTAATTTAATTTTAATTTAACTTAAATTTAATAATTTAGTTAACTAATTTAATAATATAATAATAATAATAATTTTAATTGAATTTAACTTAATTCAGTTACGTTGTCGATACACGGATCGGTTGTTATGGCTGAAAAGAGGGCAACAAAATGAAGATTTTTGTTATACAACGTTTGCGCTATCTCTAGTGGTTAAGCCAGTTTAAGCCCAAACCGATTTCTGGGTCAAAAACTTTAGAGGAAATCAGTTTTTTCAAAATTATTACCGAATCTTACGGACAATTTTGGTTTATTTATGTGCAATCTTTGCGCAGGTTAACTACACATTTTGTCAATGCCAATTGTCTGGAGTTCTTTGCTTTAAGCTAGAGATGTGGCCGAAAAACCATTTGGGAAACTGGAAATGTTTTGTTTTGAACAGCGATTTCTCAAAAACTACGTAAATGATTTAGCGCGATTTTCGGTTGGACCACAATCCGCACTACCCAGTGCAGAGAAACATGTTCTTGGTTTGAGCGAAAACTTCTCCAGCTAGAAAGCTCAATTCAAAGTTGCAAAAGTTCTTGTCACCGCACATTTGGCGGTATTTTTTCTATAGTATTAAGAAAGACTTTCTGAACCAATTCCAGAAAGTTGTCTTCCGGCCCACGTATCCTTCATATCATGGCACAAAAAGACATTTTGGCCGATTCTACAGTTTGGAGAAATCGATGTTCAAAAAGTTTTTGGTCTTTATTTAACCGATACGCCAAAACATTTTAGCTGCTAATTTTGCTAGTTTCGTAAGCTACGGTGAATGTATCGAATATAAGCTTTAAAACGATTAACGAAGTTCTTTCCAACTCCGAAAATTGCAAAAGTTATAGAACTTCAAAAATTACTACACAAAAGAATACATCACCTTAGCTCTGGCTTATAGTTTCGAAATAACAAAATGCAGCATAATAAAAACAAGTTGGTTAAAACAACGCGATAATGGTTTTTAAAAAATTTGCAAATTCACTTTCATTTATGTGTATGAACTATCAATTTATCAATGTCAATCAATCAATGCATGATCTAGAATTAAACAGTAAGTTTACTGTTTTAATCCCGTCATAAATCAGAACTTGGATTTATCCTGTTTGGCTCTTTCATTTTAATTTAAAATTTAGTTTCAAGGGGTTTCTACATGCTGTACGATCATTATAACATATTCAACAGTTACCCTATACCAACATTAAAGAACTGAAAATTGAATATGCTTTAATCTGTGAATGCATTTTATGCATTTTCACATTATTTATTCATTATCTTAAATATTTGGTGACAATATATTTGTACGCACGTACGTAAACAATTTTTTAATTTTCAAAGGCGGACAAACGGGAAACAAAACGTTTTGTCCCTAGTCTTGCCCAAATGTTGGTTGCAAGACGGTTTCAGGAACGTTGAACATAAATCTGAGATAAATTTACAGCTTCCGTTAGCTCAGTATAAGCTTTCATACCTTACAATCTTACAATCAGCATCTCCGAAAGCACCTGAAGTAATCAATTTAACAAATCGATGACAAAAACGTTTTTGTTGACGTTGCGCCCTCAGCTGAAATATCAAAATCTCTAAGATTTTAGTTTCCCTCAGCTGAAATATCAAAATCTCAAATCAAATTAATTTTTTAAAAACCATGAAACCGTTAATAACTTTATTTGATAAACCAAGCACGACTATGAGTGTTATGAATTATGAATACAAGTTTCTCTAATTGAAGTTCATCCCCATTTGAACTTTAACTGAACTTCATTGAAATAACAGGTAGAGGGGGTAATGTTCGATCATCCTAGTCAGGTTTCGGTCATTGAACGTTATAAAATTCAAATGCCAGACACTGGTTACTCCGATTTACTGTATTTGATGAATTTCATAAATTACTGATTTAACACAATTTGACCTAAGTTACAATTAAAATCTATGAATCAATTAAACTACAAAAATGACAGGTTTGACGACGAATGACATCGGTTCAACTATTACTTCACCTATTAAGATGGTAGCACCACTACCGGGATTTTCTACGTAATTTTGCCATGGATGAAGCAATCTTGACAAAACATTGGGAAAAGCAAGTCTGGTTGGCAATCCATCTTTGCCCAATATCTCGGTGTCAGAGAAGGCATAATTGGAATAGTTACCATCCGTGGCTTTCCGCATGCCAAATAATGAAAATTTTATTTAATTTTAAATTCTTATATTTTATATGGTAAATTTTACTCGACCATGTGAAAGAGCACAAAAACCGCTTTAAATGATGTGCATATCTCTTATGTACGATTAAAACTTGACAGATGATGATGCGAATTTTTGTTTTTGATTTTTCTCGTAACGATTCAAGCAAACTTGACCAACACTTTCCAGATATGTTTTATATCTGTAGAAGGTTCATTTTTTTTGTTTTTAGAAAGCAGAAGAAAGCAAGAAATAGAATTTACAAAATCTCAAAATAAGTTAAAGAATCGAAAACGCACTTTTACGAAAAACTAAAAAAACGTCCCGAGCGTATAAATTAATTAAAGCTTACAAGGTAAATTTAAAACAAATTGATATAGAAATGAAGGAGATAGTATTTAAATTCAAAGCTTTTAATACATTTCCTTTTGAAGTAGGTATCCACAATGTTGCAAGCAAGCGCATTTGATGCAAAACATGATAAAGAACAATATGATAAATTTCAAGCCGATTGATTATGTTTTTAGTCCACAGTATTTGTTCAAAGTCCACCCCGGTAGTGGTACTCGATTCTTAAACAAATCACAAGCGAAAAAATGAAACTAATAATGGTTTGGGTCATTCTTAAGGTGGCGGTATCGTTTACCGTATTTTAAAGGCTAACTTTTAGCAAACAATCCCAATGACCTGAAATATCGCTTGATGACTTTACTAGTGTTCTCAATCATGCTGATAAACCTTTTAATCGTGTATGAAAAATTTTATTTTTGACCAAAATCCCATATTTGACGAAAAATGGTGATTACTAGTTTTTCAATTTTTAGTAGTTTTCGAATTTTTTACCATTATTAATATAAGTGGACACAATCCAGACTAAACAGACAAAATTAAAAAATCAAAATTTTTTAAAATTTTTAAGCTCGAACCAGACTACTTTCGGTGCGCGGACAGCGTACAGCGGACTTGCTCCGCCGAAAATCAAAATGAACAAGAAAATGGAGAAAATGGAGAAAAAAAAGTTTAATGTCACTCATTTATGCATATTAATGATTGTGGATAACTGGCAAATTAAAATAACCCATAATACTAACACTTAAGACATATGCAACGCGTGAAGAGTGCGGGGGGAGTAAAATTACGAAGGGGAATAGAAATAAAATAACGCTATTCGTTTCCCCCCTCCCCACAACTTCCAAAGTGTCCGTAAACATATATGGAAATAAATCAACTCCGGCCCACTCGTTTTTCTTCCTCCCCCAACCAGTCTGTTTCACTATTTTACGATAACAAAATCATCAATGCTTTTTGGTCACTGCTGTGCGTTTGTAATGGCAAGCCAGCACTTAGCTAAGCATAAATTACGCTGATCGTTAAATAGTGAAGGAATTTTATGTTTTAAGGTGCTGGTTCGGGTTCGTGTATTTTTGGGCTTTAAAAGCGCAATTGTTGTTGAAATTTATTCAAATTTGGTACAATTACATTATTTACCCTATAAAACATGTTAGAAAAGTCGCGGCTTTAAAATTTGAGTTTTGGCAAAATTAGCTTTATTCCGCCATAACTTGCACTGTGACCACCCTACATGGATGAACTTATAGTCATTCGAATCCTCTCACCAAGACCTACAACTTTGCGCTTGAGAGATTTCTTCGATTCAATAAGGTTTAAGAGATAACAGCGAAAATTGATTTTCGAAGTCCAAAACCGGCCATTTCTCGAAAAATCCAATATTGCAAAATTTCGACAGCTTCAACAGCGCTGGTCCCTCGGTCAAGCATTGTCCATATTTGTGGTCCTAAAGGACATCTTACGCCCAAAGGAGGGCTCTCTGCAGTGTCTCTGCCGCCACAGCAGCAAAAATGTGAAATTTTGAAAATAGCAACTTGATTGTTTTGAACACGGATTTCTCTCAACTCATGCAATCAATTAAAAAAACGGCTTTACACACGTATTTTTGAGACAATTGCCGAGGGCTATTTTTCATGGTTTTGCATTTTGACTTTCAGTTCGAGAGAAATAAGCGTCCAAACTTGGAAATTTTGACGAAAATCGGACAAAATTTACGTTTTTCTCGAAATCTTGAGCTTCTTTACTCGTTAAACAATTTCAGAAAAATTAGCCCTCGGGAAGACGTTTCTTTTGAAGCCTGAACTGGTCGCTTTTCGTTAGCTTTCCCACACTTCGAGAAATCCATGTTCAAAAATTGTTTTCATGTTATTGCAAGTCGTTGTTCAAATATCATGTTGTTCTAGCCGAACAGTTCATATGAGACAGCTATACTGTACCTAGTTGTAACAAGCACGCTCTAAGCTTTAAAATGATATAAAAATGATTGTTTAACTCCAAAAATTGAGCAAATTACAGTCTTTCAAAATTTGCTGCAAATACCCGAACCAGCACCTTAAGTATTTCCAAGTACCACTACCGGGATTTTCTACGTAATTTTTCCATGGATGAAGCAATCTTGACAAAACATTGGATAAAGCAAAACTGGTTGGCAAACTATCGGTGTCAGAGAGTGCATAATTGGCTAGTTACCATCGTGGCTTTGCGCATGCGCAAGTGGTCAAAATTTTATTTAAGCTTCGTATATTAAATTTTACTGAACTAAGTGAAAGAGCGCAAAAAGCGCTTTAAAATGATGTGCATATCTCTTCAGTACGTGGTTTCTATCAAAAGTTACAAGCGGTTGAAGCTGATTAGCTGATATATAGCTGATATAGCTAAATTACGTTGACCGTTTGCACACTCAATGTAAAGCAAGAACCATTAATACTAAAATTCAATCTATTGGGTTTTAACGGTTGTCGTTGTGTTACTTTAATGTGTATTGTTTAACAGAAAACACTTTGCAGCTGCTTGAAAGCATTGTAAATTCCCAAAACCAAAGCAAACAATGAAACGTTGCGTATTCTGTGTTTTTGATTATCTGGTCATTGCTTCTACCAAACTTGACCAAATTTTCCAAATATGTTTTATATCTGCATACGCTCAGGCCCTTTTCTTTGTTTTTGGAAAAACGCAGTAGTAGGCAAGATATAGAATTTACAATATTTCAAAATGAGCTAAAAAATTGAAAATGCACTTTTACGAAAAACTAAAAAACTGCCTGAGCGTATAAACAAATAAAACTTACATTGAAAATTTCAAACAAATCCATAAAGGAATGAAGGAGACATTTAAATTCAAAACTTTTAATACATTTACTCTTGTGTAGACAGGAAGCCAGCCCCCACATCGTTGCAGGCAAGCGCATTTGATGCAAAACATGATAAAGAACAAAAGTGCCAAATTTCAAGCCGATTGATTAAGTATTTAGTTCACAGTATCAGTTCAAAGTCCTCCCCGGTAGTGGTACTACCACCTCAAGGTGGTGGTATAGCTTTGTGTAAATTCGACCCTACAAGCACCAATTGTTTATGAAAGCGGATAAAACTGTCCAAATACATTATTTTCGTGCTCTTTACTATTCTGGGACCAGTCCCGGATTTTTAGGTCTAAAAATAAGAAAGTTTTGGTATTTGCTCTTATTCTCTCAGTACATAGTCGCTACACCGGATTGGTTGTTATAGTTGGAAAGAGGACACCAAAATGAACATTTTTGCTTTTACAACTTTTGAGCTTCCTCTAGTGTTTAAGGCAGTATAAGCCAAAAACGACTTTTGGGGTCAAAAAATGGTCATTTTTGAAGAAATCAGTTTTTTCAAAATTACTGCCGAATCTTACAGACAAGTTTGGCTTATTTATACTCAATCGATACACCGTCCAAGTGCGCATTTTATCAATACCTATTCGCTGGAGTTCGTTGCTTTAAGCTAGAGAATTCGCCGAAAACCCATTTTGGCAAAATTGCGATTATTTTGTTTTGGACATTGATTTCTCAAAAACTGCCAAATGGATTCGCGTGATTTTTGGCTGAATGAAAATTCGCCCTATTGCAGAGGGACATTGTTTTTGGTTTGAGTTAAAACAGCTCCAGTTGTGAGAAAACTGAATAGAAAGTTGCAAAATTTCGTGTCATCGCGCATTTGCCGCATTTTTTGGATTATTGAGACTTGTTGAGCCAAATCCAAAAAATGTCCCTCGGCCCACATGTCCTTCATATCATGGCACAAGAACAAATTTTGGCCGATTCTACAGTTTTGAGAAATCTTAAGGCTTAAATTTGTTTGTTACGTCTTCCTGTATTTCCAGGTTCTACTGAACGGAAGCAATGTCATTTGCCATACTGTTACAGCATTCTGGTAGTTTTGCTTACGTGTTTGCGGCAAAGCTGGGCTTGTTACAGTTTTCGGTTTCACGCAGTGCTTGCTTACTAGGAAATTAGGTTACCACATTCTTGCCAATAATTGTTAAAAACAATTTGAGCGGTTAATGCTTTTATGTTTTGAAGCTAACCTACATAAAGTATATATCTTTGGAAACTTCAGACTCAGGACATCCACTGGAACCAGTAATCCGGATAAACAAGCAACCATTGAAATGGGCTGAAAGGGGATAGATTTCCCTGCAGTAAAGTAGTCTAATCTGTTGGGTCAGATTTGAGAGGGGGGTTGGGCGTTTGCAGAGCATAGTTTCTGCTCTGACTAACATAGATTCCATATTGGCACAGTCTTAATATATAATGTATTCTTGCGAATATTAATCAGAATGCTGAAAAAGATCGTTTAACGTGCAAAGAACAGCAACAAAATTATGATATGATTGCAGACAGAATATTAAGCCAATCGAAGCGGTGGATTAAATCCTTTAGCAAGAAGGAAGAATTTTAGAAGAAGCATCGAATTTTGCGATATGCGAACTCAACGAAGTCGAAAACATGCCCATACCAAATTTCAGCTCATTTAGTCAAGTTTTAAGAATTTGAGGGGTGGTGGGAGTAAGCTGTAAAAGACCCGTATAATGTTGTAATGCCACTTGCATAGAAGCTATTAGTTGATTCCTGTTTAGTGAATAGTTGATTAATGTAACAATTCTGATAGGACATTAGACCGTAGCTGGGTGCTACGACAAAAAATTATTATGTTGCACTTTGAAGTTTAAATTAGGCTATACATTTTGAATCGAAGTTAAGTAAACGCATCAAAAGTAGGGATTCAGGATTCCTGGCAAAATTTCTTTCAAATATAGAATCAGTAATGATTGATTAAAGACGAAATGCTGGTATGCATAAACGGTGCGTAGGGAGAAGTTTTGGTTTTGGATTCAGTCCAGTATCCAAGCTCTCTCCTTAGCGGTCGCTCACCAACCAGAATTTGTTCAAAAACCAAAACATCGGTTCATTTCCTGCTCGCCAAGAGACTGGTCCTCCCGTCGCTTTCTACATACGACTGGTTGTCTCTCGCATTATTTTTGCTCGAATAGCTGCTGCATTGATCAAGTAATTGTAATGTAATGTAAGTAATGATTAATGCACTAATAATTTTTATGTAACAGGCCTCGGAACAAGTATTCAAACAAGCCCTCTACTTACTAGCTTTTGTAGTTAGTTTTCCATAGCTTTTATTTGTCCAGGCTTCATCATGGTTGAAGCTAAAGAATTCCACTGGCTAAGCCTTGAGAAGTTGACGTCTTTGGCTGGCACTTTCTACAACAATGCTTATAACAACCGCAGTTCTCAGGTTAGGTGAGTTGAAAGCGAACGCCTTACATAGCCCACCCCGCGGCCCGCAAGCAATGCTGATACGCTATAGTGATACGCTCTCGAGATACCTGCAAAATTTTTGAACGCCGTACGAACACCATATTGTCACTTGTTTTGAAAAAATACTTAATATAAAAATTAAATGTTTCAGGCTTCCAAACTCTTACCTGATAACGTATTAAGGTGTTTGTCTAATCTGTGTAGAAAAAGCACCTTAAATTGCTGAAGATACCTTAAAAGCTACCCTGTACCATACGCAGCAGAACCTCCCAAAAACTGATGAATGTTTGAAATTGCAAGGAAGTCTGCAGTTGAAAGAAGCATTTAGATTTCGTTCTTGTTAAAGATTCTAAAGATTGTTCTAAATGTGTTGGTAAAACAGGTTGTTTGTTCTTTGTAGTTAATGAACGTATTAAAGAGATTTATAAATATTTGCTTCATTGCGTGTAAACCCGGGCTTTTTTTGCTGCGATTCAGCGCAGCAGGTCTCTTGTGTTTGCTCGGGCCAGGCCCTCACACACAGTTTATTTAATAAAAATGCATTCCTACATAAATTCGTGAGAGTAGTGCTTTAATATAGGGCCAGTATGCTTTGCGGGTGAAATCTTACTTTCTTTTCAAAGAATCAAAGTTTCTGATACAATGTTCAGTGTTTCTGATCAAATATTGCCAAAATCGCTAAAAATGGCTAATTCTAAAAGCTTTTTATGCTGAAATAGCGGAAACTTCGTTATGTCACTTGTCTGGTCAGGAACTGCTTCCTCATGCAACCAGGCAGCAGCTCCAGGGATTAGTTCTCTCTATATAATAGAGCTCACAACGCCCACTGGCTCGCTCCTTTTTCGGAATCAGGCTTTTGACTCCAAACTCCATGTGTTACCCTATAACCAGAGTACATAACAACTAAGAGTGTGACAAGCGCAGCACTCTTAGCTATCAGGCTGGCGACTTGATCTGCACGATAACGGCCTACCCCTCCCCACAAATTGGACACCAGTGCCCACCCCACAAAACAGCCCCTAGAAAGACACCCCCCCCACAAAACAGACCCTAGTCGAGTTAACTAGGGTGTGATTTGTGGGGGGTGATATCACTAGGGTCCAATTTGTTGGGGGGGGGGTCATTTGACTAGGGTCTGATTTAAGGGGGGGTCAAATCGTCTAGGGTCTTATGTGTGTGGGGGGGTGGCTGACTAGTGTCTGTTGTGGGGGGGGTCACTGGTGTCCGATTTGTGGGGGGTAGGCCATTATCGTGCAGATGATGTCTCCAGCCTGATAGCTAAGAGTGCGGCGCTTGTCACACTCTTAATTATTATGTACACTCTTAGTTATTATGTACTCTTGCTATAACCTAGTCTACGCCAATTTTTCTTTACCAATGCTGTGAATAAGCCAACAGGTTAGACTAGATTCCTATTGAATTTAATACCTCAATTTTTGCCAAAACCTCTTTCGACTGGGTTCATTTTTGGCGAATATAAAGCTGATGTGTTGGGTAAAAGTAAAGATTTTGAAAGGTTTTTGATAAGGGGTTTTTTAGTTTTGTTTCGTTCTGTTTCAGACATTCTGTTATTACGGCCACCATTTCCGGAATCATCCATGCTGACCAGTAGTAATCATTCGGTGGCTGTCAATGCCACGACTGCCACCACGATTAGTCAGTCTGCAACAACTAGAGGAGCGCTCTGGTAGCTCCTCTGC
>JASAND010007238.1:0-15815 GCA_030248195.1 Trissonchulus latispiculum | reverse complement strand
TATTAAAAACGTGAAAATTGTGCAAAATGATGATTTTTGGCAAAATTAGCCCATCGTGTGGCAAGCTTTTTGAGAGCACTACAAACGGTAGAAATTTGAAACTACTGTCATAAGAATTTGGGTGGTGTATACGCAGAGTGAAATTACCTAGCGATTTCTGTAGCTTTTGTCAATCGCGCAGGAGAGGCGATGTTGCTCGTTGGTCCCGTTTTTCATGATACAAAAGCATCATTTTTTACAAAATTTTGACTTTGAAAATCGCCAAAAATCCGACACTCAACAGAACTGTACCAGAAGGGTTATTTGCACTCTCTGATATGTCCTTAACATGTACAACAAGGTCGTAGCACTGTATCTTGCATACAGCGAAAATTTTTTCTGCCACAAACATTTTAACCTACCTAACTTTTTCATTTTCCTGTTAACACATCTCGAGGTCACCTTTGGAGGGCTCTACAGCACGATAGAAGCAATATTGCGCAAAACGCTCTTGTCTTGTTTTGAGGACCCATGGGGACTACAAAATAAGTAAAAATGAACAAAATCGAGATGGTCGAAAAATCGCCCAAAAAGCGACCCCCCCCCCTCCTTAAGGGGGGGGGGGGGAGGCTACTAAAGGTTTGCCCCGACTTTGTCCGATTGGCCTACTTTTGGACGAGGATATAGAGCATGGATGTGGTCAAAAAATATCGGGTACTGAGATCTTAGTTTGCCTTCCAGCCACGCACCCTGGCTAGCCCGTTTAAGTGCCTGACCCTACCATTTTTCACAACTACCAACATAATTAATTAAAAATTTCTACTGACTGCTAGGCCCAAGCATCAAAACTGTCATTCGCCGATGTGATTTGGCACATACGTATGTCCCTACCTACAGAAAAATACTAGATGTCTGTATCTTATCTGCATCTAAGTGAATTACTCTTCAAAGTTGAAGTTTCAGCAAAAATTTAAAATTTTTGGCTAACGAAAGAAAAATTTTATTCTGGTGCGAGCTATAAGGCTGTAATTTGGCATAAAAGGAGGCCCTATAGGAGAAAGGGCTCATTCGTGCCAAATGGCAAGAAATTCTCAAGCTGCGTGAAAAAATTTTTATGTCAACTTTAGTCTTCAAAAATTTCCTAAAACGCCTTTTTTGGGGAATGGTAGCCCAGAAATCGAAAAATCAAAATTTTTGAAATTAAAATTTTTTGAGATATTTGAACTCAGAGAGGTCGAAAACACCCCCACAAAAGATTTCAGCTCGATTAGTGAAGGTTTGCGACTTCTATGGCTGCAGAAAGCCTCTACACAGGATCCGACAAACTGAAAATGGCGGTTTCGGCAATTTTTGAAGATTAAAGTTGACATAAAAAATTTTTCACTCGGCAGAATTTCTTGCCATTTGGCACAAATGAGTACTCCTATAGGGCCTCCTTCTATAGCTCGCACCAGTAATAAAATTCTCCTTTCGTTAGCCAAAAATTTTTAAATTTTTGCCGAAACTTCAGCTTTGAAGAGTAATTCCCTTAGATGCAGATAAGATACAGACATCTAGTATTTTTCTACAGGTAGGGGCATATGTGCCAAATCATATTGGCGAATGACAACTTTGAAGCTTGGGCCTAGCAGTCAGTAGAAATTTTTAATTAATTATGTTGGTAGTTGCGAAAAATGGGGGGTCGGGCACATAAATCGCGACAGCCGCACATGGCTGGAAGGCAACTAAGATCTCAGTACCTGGATTATTTTTTTTGACCACACCCATGCTCTATATTTTCGCCAAACAGTAGGCCAATCGGACAAAGTCGCGGCAAGTCGATTTTAGTAGCCCCCCCTTAACCCGGGTTAAGAACTTTGATAGAACCGGCCCCAGAGCACTTGGCTTTAGTGACTACAGGACAGGCGTTTTTCATTATTTCCATAAAATTGTACAAGCAAGACAACAGCATGCGAATAGAAAAATTTCGAATGATACTAGTTTTAAGTACTAAAGGTAGTATTATCATTGAACATTTTGATTCTCTCTCCTCTCCTGAAAACTTTGCTTTGGACAGGAGTTTTTCATTATTTCCTTTGTTTGTACAAGACAACAGTACGTATGTACGAATGGAAACACTTCGAATGATACTATGCTTTTAAGTACTAAAGGCTTATTTCTTGGCGAATTTTGTGTGGAGGCTTTATGGTGCCTCCCCATCGATAGAGGGTTTCACCCATAAAATGAGGGGCATTATTTTTGAAAACAATGTTCAATTTACCCCATTTTCTTGTGTAAAAATTCCAAAAAAAACTGCTAAAAATGACTAGTTGGATGTTTTTAAGGCTAAAATGAGCGAAAATTTCGTTAAAACCCGGCGAACCCGGAAAGTTTTTCAAATTGTAGCGTGAAAACAGTGATATTTGGCAACGTTTTGCGGTTATGTGGGGAGAGGCAGGCAAACGGGGGCCCAAGAAATAAGGCAGCAATAGTTACCTATCAACCACCGGTGTCTGACCTCCAATCGCATGAAACAGTGCTGCCGAAGACGACAATAATGCTCTATGATATCCAAAACAATGACAAATGGGAAATATTAGCGCTTTGGAGCCCTAAAACAATGCGAGTAACATAATCACCAATTGAAGCAGCAAAAAGGACAATCAAATAAACGCACATAAAGGGCGAAAAAGGGACATATTTGTTGGAAAATCCGAATAGTTCCGAACAGATGAACTAAAAATCAATAAGACCAAGAAAAAAGATTAACGAAGCTGTCCTGACCTCCTTCTTAATCTAAAACGATCTAGTGCTAATTTCCCAAATTCGAATGGCTCATTGGCCAAACGATACTCGAGATTGACTAAAATACAAAGCAAGACATCGACACTTACTACGATTATTTTACCGTGCACGTAACAGATAGAGCTACGGGAACTTATTGACAGAGCAAGTCCTTTTGATTTGAATCTGTAGCCATTCAGTTTACACAACTTCACAGCTCCAAACATTATTATTACTTACCGTAAATATTGCAGAATTATGAAGCTCAAAATCTGACATGACCGACATGTCCTCCAAAGACATAGTCAGGATTAGATTCTCTATGATCCGGCTCCTGCAAAACAAACAATAATAGCCATAGAAAAATACTCATATAGCTGAAACTGTTAAACTCAAGGACACTCCACACTACGGTTGGTTTTTTCCGGAAAAAAAGTCGAGCGGAAAAAGTACTTTTTTCCGGTTTTTTCCGACTTTTTTCCGCTGACCTAATCATGTCAGAAGGTCTCAAAATTGTTTCTATAAGATTTGTAGCCTGTCTTAACGAACATTTCGGCATGTAGACTCTATTTGAACACTTTTTTTAGATTTTTGACTTATTGAAACTAAGCAATTGTGAAAAATTTTGTCCAAACAAAGAGAAAAACCAAAACCAATATTTAAAGTTTCAACCGTCTGTGGGAGCAATTTCCAGTTATGCACCTGAGTGCAGTGAGAACTTTCAAATAATTTTTCCGTGTGCATAACTTTTTATTCTTTCCCAACTTTGGATTTTAGATATAAGTATAAAGTTCGCTTGCTACAGCTTCCATTGACAAAAGATGTGCCATCAGGCATGTTTTGTCCTTGCGGGCAAAAGCAAGCAGGGCTTCGGTGTTGAAGCAACAAAGAACAGTGGTCTGTTGTAATTATATAAGAATATAGCTGTTGGCTGAAATATTAATTTTTTTAAATTACCAGTTAATTTCAAAAATATATCATGAATTTTATTATGTAAACGTATATATATATACGTATATATATATAATATATATATATATATTCGTCATAAAGCGGAGCCGTTTATGACAAATTAAGACAACTTCAAATTTCGGGCTTCAAAATAAGGGCAAACTCAAAGCAAAGCTACCAACCTGGAAAAAATGAACAAAATTTGAGAAAAATCACTAAAATTTTTCATTTCAACACTTCTAAAACTTCCCAGAATGATTAAATTTTTCCGACTTTTTTCCGTTTTTTCCGCCCCTCCGGAAAAAAGGAAAAACGGAAAAACCCATTTTTTCCGGGACTTTTTCCCGATGCCCAACCACGTTTCACAGCAAACTGAAAACTTCACTTTACGACAGCAAACTGAAACCGTTCCAAGTAAGCACTAAAGAAAACCATGGGCTACTGACAATTGTAACAGTATGTGATACATAAGAGTGTGACAAGCGTCACACTCCATGTTATCAGCTCGCGAACCATGCTCTGCGCGCTAACAGCCCGCCTCCCGGCAATTGCGTACCTGTGGACCCTCGGCGACCAGTTCAGTACCCGGTACACAATTGCGTATGTTCACTCGTTTCTATAATAGCCTTTCGCGTAAATGAGACTATCATTCCAGATTGATAAAATGATAGGTCACATTTGCTGAGGTCACAATAAAAAGGCTTATTGTAGAAACGAGTGTAACATACGCAATTGCGTACTAGGTACTGATTTTGGGGGGTCCACTAGGTACGCAATTGCGGGGGTGCCGTTAGCGCGCAGAGCATTGCTCGCGAGCTGAAAACATAGAGTGCGACGCTTGTCACACTTTATGTACCAATATGTACTTCTGCCTACACTTATGTAATCGCCTGTATGTACTTGCTCGCTATTAAAATCAATAGTACAGAAAGTTAAAAGAAAAGGCGCACTTATCTATCTTGAAAAAAATTCCAGTAACTTTCTCAAAGACATTCATCATAAATCATTTTAGAATAGTAGCGCTTAAGGTTCCAAAGAACTGAAATTAATGAATTGATTACTCTAATTACACCTCTTAGTCTCTTTTTTAAGCTTTTTCTGTGACTCAAAACCTCTTTTGACAGTTTGTCCAAAATTTGTTGTTACGTTTTTTCAGTCCAAGAGTGGTGTGTCTTATCTGATGGAGTTTCGAAAGGTGGCCAATCATCCACTACTGAAACGGCGTCTTTATTCCGATAAGATTCTGCGAAAAATGACCAAAGCCGCCATGAAAGTGTGTTTATTTCTCGTACATCGTAATTGTTTGCTGGTTTTGAAGATGATAATAATATGTGTAATTAGAGTAATGATTCATTAATTTCAGTTCTTTGGAACCTTAAGCGCTACTATTCTAAAATGATTTATGATAGATGTCATTTTGAGAAAGTTGCTGGAATTTTTGTTCAAGATAGATAAGTGCGCCTTTTCTTTTAACTTTCTGTACTATTGATTTTAATAGCGAGCAAGTACATACAGGCAGGTACATAAGTGTAGGCAAGAGTACATATTAGTACATAAGAGTGTGACAAGCGTCGCACTCTATGTTTTCAGCTCGCGAGCCATGCTCTGCGCGCTAACGGCCCACCCTCCGCCCACCCCGGAATTGCGTACCTAGTGGACCCCCCAAAATCAGCAGCCAGTACGCAATTGCGTATGCTCACTCGTTTCTACAATAAGCCTTTTATTGTGACCTCCAGCAAATGTGACCTATCATTTTATCAATCTGGAATGATAGGTCTCATTTGCGCGGGGGGGGGGGGGCTTATTATAGAAACGAGTGAACATACGCAATTGTGTACCAGGTACTGAACTGATTCGCCGAGGGTCCACAGGTACGCAATTGCCGGGAGGGCGGGCTGTTAGCGCGCAGAGCATGGTTCGCGAGCTGATAACATGGAGTGTGACGCTTGTCACACTCTTATGTATCACATACTGTTGGTGTCGGTAGCCCATGGTTTTCTTTAGTGCTTACTTGGAACGGTTTCAGTTTGCTGTCGTAAAGTGAAGTTTCAGTTTGCTGTGAAGTAGGGTTGGGCATCGGAAAAAAGTCCCGGAAAAAGGGGGTTTTCCGTTTTTTTTCCTTTTTTCCGGAGGGTCGGAAAAAGCGGAAAAAAAGTCGGACAACTTTAATCGTTCTGGGAAGTTTTAGAAGTGTTCAAATGAAAAATTTTAGTGATTTTTCTCAAATTTTGTTCATTTTTTCCAGGTTGGTAGCTTTGCTTTGAGTTAGCCCTCATTTTGAAGCCTGAAATTTGAAGTTGTCTTATTTTTCGTAAACGGCTCCGCTTTATGACGTATACGTATTGTTATATTACAATTGTCAGTTCAACGAAAAATTAATGATATTTTTTAAATTAACTGGTAATTTAAAAATTAATATTTCAGCCAACAGCTATGCTCTTATACAATTACAACAGACCACTGTTTGTTGCTTCAACACTAAAGCCCTGCTGGCTTTTGCCTGCAAGGACAAAACATGCCTTGTGGCACATCTTTTGTCAATGGAAGCTGGAGCAAACTAACTCTATATATACTTACACGTACATCTAAAATCCAAAGTTGTGAAAGAATAAAAAGTTATGCACACGGAAAATTATTTGAATGTTCTCACTGCTGTCAGAGATCCAAGGTAACTGGAAATTGCTCACACAGTCGGTTGAAATTTCGTTTAGACAAAATTTTTCACAATTGCTTAGTTTCTTTAAGTCGAAAAGCTAATAAAAGTGTTCAAATGGCGTTTACATGCTGAAATATTCATTCAGACAGGCTACAAATGTTACAGAAACAAATTTTGAGACGCTCTGACATGATTAGAACAGCGGAAAATGTCGGAAAAAAACCGGAAAAAAGTACTTTTTTCCGCTCGACTTTTTTTCCGGAAAAAACCAACCGTAGTGTGGAGTGTCCTTGAGTTTAACAGTTTCAGCTATATGAGTATTTTTCTATGGCTATTATTGTTTGTTTTGCAGGAGCCGGATCATAGAGAATCTAATCCTGACTATGTCTTTGAGGACATGTCGGTCATGTCAGATTTTGAGCTTCATAATCTCTGCAATATTTATCCGGTAAGTAATAATAATGTTTGGAGCTGTGAAGTTGTGTAGCAAACTGAATGGCTACAGCATTCAAATCAAAAGGACATTTGCTCTGTCAATAATGTTCCCATGTGAAACTTTAGCTCTATCTGTTACGTGCTATCGTGTATATATTATAATCTGTATGTATTATTGTGTGTCGATGTCTTGCTTTGTATTTTAGTCAATCTCCGAGTATCGTTTGGCCAATGAGCACATTCTGAATTCTGGGAAATTCCAGGCACTAGATCGCTTACTTCCTCAGATTAAGAAGGAGGTCAGGACAGCTTCGTTGAATCTTTTTTCTATGGTCATTATTGATTTTTAGTTCATCTGTTCGGAACTATTCGGATTTTTCCAACAAATATGTCCCTTTTTCGCCCTTTATGTGCGTTTATTTGATTGTCCTTTTTGCTGCTTCAATTGGTGATTATGTTACTCGCATTGTTTTAGGGCTCCAAAGCGCTAATATTTACCCAGTTTGTCATTGTTTTGGATATCATAGAGCATTATTGTCGTCTTCGGCAGCACTGTTTCATGCGATTGGATGGTCAGACACCGGTGGTTGATAGGTAACTATTGCTGCCTTATTTCTTGGGCCCCCGTTTGCCTGCCTCTCCCCACATAACCGCAAAACGTTGCCAAATATCACTGTTTTCACGCTACAATTTGAAAAACTTTTCCGGGTTCGCCGGAGTTTTAACGAAATTTTCGCTATTTTAGCCTTAAAAACATCCAACTAGTCATTTTTAGCAGTTTTTTTTGGAATTTTTACACAAGAAAATGGGGTAAATTGAACATTGTTTTCAAAAATAATGCCCCTCATTTTATGGGTGAAACCCTCTATCGATGGGGAGGCACCATAAAGCCTCCACACAAAATTCGCCAAGAAATAAGCCTTTAGTACTTAAAAGCATAGTATCATTCGAAGTGTTTCCATTCGTACATACGTACTGTTGTCTTGTACAAACAAAGGAAATAATGAAAAACTCCTGTCCAAAGCAAAGTTTTCAGGAGAGGAGAGAGAATCAAAATGTTCAATGATAATACTACCTTTAGTACTTAAAACTAGTATCATTCGAAATTTTTCTATTCGCATGCTGTTGTCTTGCTTGTACAATTTTATGGAAATAATGAAAAACGCCTGTCCTGTAGTCACTAAAGCCAAGTGCTCTGGGGCCGGTTCTATCAAAGTTCTTAACCCGGGTTAAGGGGGGGCTACTAAAATCGACTTGCCGCGACTTTGTCCGATTGGCCTACTTTTTGGCGAAAATATAGAGCATGGGTGTGGTCAAAAAAATATCGGGTACTGAGATCTTAGTTGCCTTCCAGCCATGTGCAGCTGTCGCGTTTATGTGCCCGACCCCCCATTTTTCGCAACTACCAACATAATTAATTAAAAATTTCTACTGACTGCTAGGCCCAAGCTTCAAAGTTGTCATTCGCCAATATGATTTGGCACATATGCCCCTACCTGTAGAAAAATACTAGATGTCTGTATCTTATCTGCATCTAAGGGAATTACTCTTCAAAGCTGAAGTTTCGGCAAAAATTTAAAAATTTTTGGCTAACGAAAGGAGAATTTTATTACTGGTGCGAGCTATAGAAGGAGGCCCTATAGGAGTACTCATTTGTGCCAAATGGCAAGAAATTCTGCCGAGTGAAAAATTTTTTATGTCAACTTTAATCTTCAAAAATTGCCGAAACCGCCATTTTCAGTTTGTCGGATCCTGTGTAGAGGCTTTCTGCAGCCATAGAAGTCGCAAACCTTCACTAATCGAGCTGAAATCTTTTGTGGGGGTGTTTTCGACCTCTCTGAGTTCAAATATCTCAAAAAATTTTAATTTCAAAAATTTTGATTTTTCGATTTCTGGGCTACCATTCCCCAAAAAAGGCGTTTTAGGAAATTTTTGAAGACTAAAGTTGACATAAAAATTTTTTCACGCGGCAGAATTTCTTGCCATTTGGCACGAATGAGTACTCCTATAGGGCCTCCTTTTATGCCAAATTACAGCCTTATAGCTCGCACCAGTAATAAAATTTTTCTTTCGTTAGCCAAAAATTTTTAAATTTTTGCTGAAACTTCAACTTTGAAGAGTAATTCACTTAGATGCAGATAAGATACAGACATCTAGTATTTTTCTGTAGGTAGGGACATACGTATGTGCCAAATCACATCGGCGAATGACAGTTTTGATGCTTGGGCCTAGCAGTCAGTAGAAATTTTTAATTAATTATGTTGGTAGTTGTGAAAAATGGAGGGTCGGGCACATAAACGCGACAGCTGCACATGGCTGGAAGGCAACTAAGATCTCAGTACCCGATATTTTTTGACCACATCCATGCTCTATATCCTCGCCAAAAAGTAGGCCAATCGGACAAAGTCGGGGCAAACCTTTAGTAGCCTCCCCCCCCCCCCCTTAAGGAGGGGGGGGGGTCGCTTTTTGGCCGATTTTTCGACCATCTCCGATTTTGCTCATTTTCACGTATTTTGTAGTCCCAATGGGTCGTCAAGACAAGACAAGAGCGTTTTGCGTAATATTGCTTCTATCGTGCTGTAGAGCCCTTCAAAGGTGACCTCAACATGTGCTAACAGGAAAATGAAAAAGTTAGGTAGGTTAAAATGTTTGTGGCAGAAAAAATTTTCGCTGTATGCAAGATACAGTGCTACGACCTTGTTGTACATGTTAAGGACATATCAGAGAGTGCAAATAACCCTTCTGGTACAGTTCTGTTGAGTATCGGATTTTTGGCGATTTTTCAAAGTCAAAATTTTGTAAAAATGATGCTTTTTGTATCATGAAAAACAGGACCAGCGAAACATTGTCGCCTCTCCTGCGCGATTGACAAAAGCTACAGAAATCGCTTCTAGGTAGTTGCACTCTGCGTATACACAGAATTCTTATGACAGTAGTTTCAAATTTCTACCGTTTGTAGTGCTCTCAAAAAGCTTGCCACACGATGGGCTAATTTTGCCAAAAATCATCATTTTGCACAATTTTCACGTTTTTTAATAATTTCTCACTCGTTACCCACTCGAAAGTCACCAAATGGCACATAAAACTCTCAATGCCTGCCTGACATTATGATAAAGGCAAATGCTTCAAGGTAGAACTTTTCTGTCGTGTCGGCTCCTTTGATTTCTTATAGGTCACAAAAGTCAATTTTTGAAATTGGAGAGAGAATCAAATTGTTCAATCTATCGTTCTAACCGTTTCTCTTTGTTCAGTGATAATACTGCTTGATTACTCCTTTAGTGTTATTTCTGGTTTGTCCGTTTCAATACCTGTTCAAAACCTTTTGATTGAAAGAAGTTTCCAGAAAATTGTTTTCTTTTCTACAGCATTTCCAGAAAATCATTTTCTTTTCTGTTTCCATTTTGTCTTGCAGGCTGCCTATGATAACCAGCTTTAACAAGGATCCGCAGCAGTTTCTATTTCTGCTGTCCACTCGGGCTGGCGGTCTGGGAATCAATCTGACCTCGGCTAACTATATCATCCTCCATGATATTGACTATAACCCCTATAATGATAAGCAGGCGGAAGATCGCTGTCACCGGCTAGGACAGACTAAGTAAGTCCTAAGATGTGGGCAGAAAGCAGGTCTTAGGTAAAACTTTATTGGCTTAGCCTTTTAGATTCGGCACGTCCGCAACGCGCACTTGTTTTGACTCCGAAATTCAGAAAAAACTTTTGAAGTTTCACTGATAAGGCAAAGTTCTGTTTGCCAAGATTTGATGATGATTGCTTAGTTTCGCGCCGGATATTTCTCGTCAAGACAGGCTTGTATTAGCAGTCGAATTTGGGTCCATTTTTGGCGACACCCTAAACCCCCTCGATGGAATGGGGACTATTAGTGAAAAGAGGCTGAAATTGCCTGATCTCTGGCTAGCATACCCCCTCCCTAACGTTAATCTTATTCTGGTCGGAGCACCGTTACTCAAAATGAAGAGAAGTCCATCGGTTGTTTGGGTGTCTTCTAAAGACAACTAATAAGCTCGCACGGTTCACAGGCTGTTTAATATTTAGATAGTATTGGCCTAACGTGTTCCTATTATACCTGATTATTTCAAGCAGTATATACTGGTTTTTTTGTCCTTGCTTTTTTATAGAGATGTGAAAGTGATAAAGTTGCTGAGTCAGGGCACAATTGAGGAGCGAATGCATGAACTGGCAAAGCAGAAACTGGACTTGGAGCAGCAGGTTACGGCAATGGAAGAAGGTAACGGGCTGGGTTTTATACGCTGTAGACTTTGAATTGTTTGTATGAGGCAGAGGGTCCGCTTGCCGGTTCAGAAAATATATAGCTATATGAGGTAGCTTGCTTAGTTGTGTTTTTGCCCTTTTGACACTCGAAAATGGCGACTCGCTATCTAGAATTGTCTGTTATTTATTAACTTCTCAAAGTGATTAAAGCGGACGAATCTTCTTGATTTTCAGTACGTATGTACGCGTTCGTGAGGGAATTAGTCTGTAGCGAGCAAAACATGTTCGTAACTCTTGACAGTTGACTCTAAAACATCTTGCCAGCTAAATACCGATTTTAAATTTAGGATACACGATTATTTCTAGGCTCTGATGATGTCCAGAATTTGCTTCAAAGCATTTTGACAGGATGTGGAATTAAGAACAGTTGACCCTTGCCTTGCTACTTGATCATTTCTAGGAAGTATTACTTGATCTCAGTTTAGTCTTAAGATTCATATTTTGTTCTGCTTTCTGCACTTGTTATAAGTCTCCTGTTCTAAGTGGTTGCTTCTTGGTGTTAAAGTTATTACAGAAAAAAATTGTGAAGTTTTAGTATGACTTTATTTTTGTATTTAGTAATTTGTTTTTGTACTATACTGCGGAATTGTGCTGAGTTGGCTGTTCTTTTGGTATTAGCATTCGTATTTGGTAATTCCTGTGGTATTTGATATTCGCAATGATAGGTGTTTCGGTGTTATTGTTCGAGTTGTGTTTGACTTTAACTGAGTTTGTTTTATTGGTGGCTCTTTGAATGACTGTTCGGTTCAATTTTAAATCGGTTTTGGTTCATTAATTTTTAGGTTGAAAATATTTTTGTTGTATTTCGAATGACCTGTCAGTATATGTTTTGCTGTCGGTTTTTCTTATGTGATGTAAATTTGTTTGTTCCGTTACTTGATTATGAATTCCGTTTAATTGTTCCTACTTTTTGTCGATCAATTTTAGTAAGTAAAGGAAAGGATTGAGTCCACTCATTGATTCAGAATAGGTCCAGTCAAGTTTGACACCGACCCAACGTACTTGGGCAAATTCGTCTACACATATACTCGACAAAATAGTGGGCTAAATGTTACAAACACAGAGGTAGAAGGGATGAATGGGAGGACAGGCTGACGACCCAGGCACACAAAAACAAAACTACGGGACAGAGGGACTTGGCAGAGCTACTGTTGTAGGCAAAAAGTGGCCCGGCTTGCGGCAGCAGGGATCAGCGTTTGCGGACCAGTTTCGACCCTGGACTCGTGGCCGAGAAGCCCGGGTGTAGGCCCCTCGGCCGCCTGAAAAGCGCTGAGGCTGAGACTTCGTCGTATTGGAGGATAAAGCACTTTCTGACCAGAACCACACTTTCTGTAGCAGACAGGCTAGCTTCTTGGATTTGGACAAAACGGCCACATCCTGAAGCTGTCACATTGCTGTTACAGTCTTCCCTCCCTTCTCTGTAATCCTTGTTTACTTCGTAAACTATAGGCAGATTTCACAGAAATTGTTTCCCTTTCTAGTTTCAACGTACACTGAATTACACTGAAAATTCCAGCTTTGGCCTTCAACTTGAGAAATTCTACGGTGCAAATTCAACTCCATATAAATTGACTATTCCTATACTTCGTTTAACTACAAGTTGGCAGACATTCTCTCTAAACGTTGGGTTAAAACCTAACGCATGCACATTGGGGCGAGCAAACCCGCCCAAGGGTCCCCCCAGGTAAACAAAAAGTTGTCGAATTCCCCACTTTTCAAAATTCCCACTTTTCGAATTCTACAATTTGTGCATGCGTTACGTTTTAACCCAACGTTTAGAGAGAATGTCTGCCAACTTGTAGTTAAACGAAGTATAGGAATAGTCAATTTATATGGAGTTGAATTTGCACCGTAGAATTTCTCAAGTTGAAGGCCAAAGCTGGAATTTTCAGTGTAATTCAGTGTACGTTGAAACTAGAAAGATGTGAAGTTTGACTATACTGATCTTAGTAAAAATGCTGCTGTCTGACTTTTACTCTCTAGGATAAGACTAAACTACAGGTAACAACAGTGGTGTGTGGTGCTGGAGAATTGTTCGGTCCTGACCAACTGAGAGGCGACGAAATAATTACAACGGTTTATTTAATTTCGACAAGAACTTGATGACAAAATTAGGGCAAAACATAAATTTCAACCAAAATATGAGTTTAACGAAAATATTGCAACAACACAAAAACGCCCGGCAGAAGCCGGCAGAACGACAAAGGCAAGAAACTTGATCAAGAACCAATTCAACTAAACCCCAAAGTTCGAACCCAAAACATTGCACCCAGCCACTCGCTAGAGAACTTACACCCACACACACTTTCGACCCAACCAATATGGAGAACTACAATTATTAGCTATCCGGACCTACGAATTTAGACAAAAGTAACGCGAAATGATTGAACGTTTGTCAAATGAAATGTCATTTTCACTTAGGCTTAACAGCTCATGAATAATTTATATCTTTCCTGCCGGTGCTAACTTCACATAATACCCCCTCTTTTGGCCCCGGGCGGCCTCGGACGGGTCCACACAGTTAGACAAGTTGATAAAGAGGATGTTACTCACAGGTACCTTAAGTACTAGTAAAGATAAAACGTTTGTAAAAATTACGTAAAGATAAAAAGAAAAGACAGCGGTGAACGTACACCATACCACGGTTGAGCACACAACTTTTTAACATGCTAACCGGCCGACGATAAAACTACTCGCAACTCAATCGAGACATTTTTGACAAAACTACTGCAAAAACTTACTTACCTACTTCAAAACCTACGTAAAATTTTAAATTCCCGCCCGAGTACACCCAGGTACCAAAAGAGTAGGGAGCACCGACAGGAAACAACAGCAGGAATGAGAACAAAAACCCAATATTGTGAATATATAGGTAACAAGAGAAATTATTATGCATAGAAGTATTAAACAAAGGCAGCATAGGCAAGAAATCAAAAAATTGTACATGTAATTAGCAGCCAAGATGGAATGAAGTAGCAAAAACAATGCCAAACAAAATACTAGATTAATAAAACAAAGAAAGAAAAATAGTGTCATCAAGAAATTGTAGTATTCGAGGAAAGAGCGGAGAAAATTTAAAAGACGAAAGGAAGCATAAACCGTGTAACCATATTTAGTAGATAAACAAACAAAAAGAGATAGTGAAAAACTAACTATACCGACACCGACAGTTACAACGGATATACCGAGGTGGCGAGCGCCCTGACGAAAAAGAACGGAAAATGTCGTGAATTGAACCCCGATTTTAAAATTTGATCCCTGCGGCTCCCTCCCAACAATCACAACCATTATACTAGAACCCGAAAGAAATACCAATCACCAAAACACAGATTAAACAACAGCAGAAAAAAATCACACAAAATTTGGGTGGGGGGACAGTGTCACAGGTGTGCAGAAGATGGGACACATGCGGTTTACTCCCCAGCACCGCAGACGATGCAATTCCAGACCGTAGACTGTCACTGAGCCACGAGCCCGTCCAGCCGGACCCTACCAGATCGCACCGTACCAGACCTCGAAGGGTCTCCTGTCAAAGTTCACCAAGTCCAACCCAACCAAACCAGGACCAGAGTCGAACGGGACTGGGACCAGGCACAAATTTATGGCCAAACGAGCCGTGCACCGCCTGGCCCAACATTCCCATGGCGGCAGGTAGACCGGAAAAAGTTCACAAAGGCCAATAGGCCACCAGGCAAAGGCAAAAGGCCCCCAAGCCTTCCCAAAGGCCGGAAACCAGCGACCAAGCCTGACCAAAAGCCGACAAGATGGCAGACGGAAGCAGGCAAAATGAGCCCGCCCCACGGCAAAATAGGCAGGAGAGCCACCAGCGCCAAACCGACCATGGCACCAGTCACCAAAGGCAACCAAAGGACGCAAAACGTCCCAACAGTCCAGAAGGCCAAACCAGGGAGACCAGCAAAGCAAGGCTCCACAAAGATGGAACTGGTGAGCAGTAAATACATGCCCACCGACGCAGAAAAATGGCCGGACAGTCGCAGGCAAGGCACTGGGCCGACCACCAACCCAGATGGAATCCAAAGCAACGGGCGCAAAACGCCCCAAAAAGTCCAAAGAGGCGACCAGCCACGGCCACCACCACATGGGACCAAACCAAATGGCCACCACACACGAGCGTTGTGCGGCCCAAAGTCAAAACCGACGGCCAACCAGACCGAAACAATCCCCGGCCGTCCAGTCAAACAACCCAAAGACCAGGCCATGGTCAGAGCAGACAGTTCAAGAGGCCTGGCAGGAGGGAACCCAGGAGGGATCCAGCACCAACAACTACCGACCAGTCACGGCGGTACCCGACCGCGCCAGAACCAGCGCCGAAGCAGATGGCCGGAAAATCCAATCCAATCCAGCTGACACTTTTCCTGGGGAGCACACCCGGCACTGAGGATGGGGGGTCGGCACCGGCATAGCAGAGAAAAGATTAGCTAAAACACGCAAAAACAAAAATTAAGGCAATCAAGTAAAGCACAGAAGAATCATGATTAATAAATGGTAGAATTAAACAAAACAAAATACTGACGAAACATAGTTACAGCCCCACCTATGACTTTAGTAGCTCCAGAGCCAATGGGAGAATCGCAGCCCCGGTATGCGGAGGAGAAACCCCATAGGCCTGTGCTTATCAAAGAGAATCTCAAGGCTAAACTAAACGAAACGGAATCAAAAAGTAAAAAGAATGTTAAGGAGCGTGCGGCCCACCTCACCCGGTATGCGGAGACCGGAGCGGCCC
>JASAND010007237.1:0-30288 GCA_030248195.1 Trissonchulus latispiculum | reverse complement strand
AAGGAGCAAGTGATGAGCACGTTGAAACAAGTAATGAGCAAGCGCGGAGCAACTCTTCACGGTGCCAGATGTTGGGGTGTTGTTGTTTAGGTTGGGTTCTTCTGTTGGTTCCACTGTAGCTCGTAGCTTCCTCTGAGCTTGTTTCCTATCATGGAGCAGGTCAAGAGCAGATAGCTATCTGGCGCAAACGACACCTCAACCCTCAGAACCCCCAGACCCCTTACCACAAATCGCTAGCTTCAAATCCAGGTTGCCTCTAACCTCAACACCAGACCCAAACCTCACAATTACAAACCCGAAGACCTAAAACATCACAACCGGAACCCCTTTAACTCTAACTCCGCTAGTAACACTCAATGTAAAATCCTGGAACCAGTCAAGAGGATGTCAGGAGTACGCTATAAGAAAGTCAGGAGCATGCAAGGAACATGGAAGAGCAGACAAGGAGCGAATTAAACCAGCTTACGTCAAACTCTGACTCAAACAAGTGAACAAACCAACAAATGCCAACAAATAACAACACCAACAACGACAGAACGAGACCAACGACGAAGACCAGCGAAAACCAAGCTGGAAACAATTTAATAGCAGGTAAAAGCCGGAAGAGCAGACTAGGTGCACGTGAAGAGCAGACTAGGAGCATCTGAAAAGCAGACTAGGAGCACTTGAAGAGCAAGAACTGAGCTAGATACGAGCGGGCAAAAGCAGATGCGGAGCACTTAAGAAGTAAGCCAAGAGCTACTCTCTGAACTCAGTTCGGTGGTGCCCATAGTTTGGTTGTTTCGTACTTGTTAGTTGTGCTGAGTTCTGCTGATTTGTTTGGTCGGTTTGTTCACAGAGTTATTGTTTGTTGGGTTGTGTTCCGTAGGTTTAGTTTGATTTGTTTGTTCTAAGTTGCTGTTCGTTGTCTTGTTTCTGTTGGTTTGTCGATGTCGGCGTAACTGGGAGTGAGTAAAAAGCAATCAGAGTAGCTCGAAGCTAGTAAGAGCAATCTGGGAGCGAATCAGAAGCACAGACAGGCAGTCAAACTCTGATTCAAGCAAGTGAACCAATGACCAATGACAACAAACAACAACCTCAACACCAACAACGAAAGAACGAAACCAACGATGAAAACTGGAAAACCGAGGAAGCAGTGAAGAGTCCGTAAGGAACAACTACACGAAGAGCACCCATGGACCAAACATAGAGAAGATAAAAAACAGCCTCAGAAGGTGAATTATCAAACATCTCAATCTTCACAATCAGAAGTCCTATAAGCCTCCAACCTGGGGAACCTCAAACCCGCAAGAACTAGCCTTCAACATGTCAGGACCAATCGTGAGCAAGTGAATCCACAAACAGGTCTAGCAACAGTCTGCGCAAGCAAGGCATCTAAGAACAACAAGGAGCAGTCAAGGAGCATCCTAGAGCGAGCAAGAGCAGTCAAGGAGCATCTAGAAGCAAGCAAGGAGCAGTCAGGGGCATGGAAGCAAACAAGGAGACGGTCAAAGGAGCATCTTGGAACAGTCAAGGAGAATCTAGGAGCAGTCAGAGCAAACAAGGAGCAGTCATGGAGCAAACGAGAACAGGAAGAAGCAGTCAAGGAGCAGTCCTAGAAACAGTTAGGACTATTGCAAGCAACAACTGTGGACCGCATAAAGGGAGCAAGTAACCGACAGTGTCGGACTAAAGGCTGTGGTCTGTTGATGCTAGTTCACGTTGTGTTGAAATTGCTTGCTTGTTGGTTACTCTCTGCTTCTGCTGGTTCGTTCTCCGGTTAGTCATGTCTTCACATGGCTTCCGTCTCTTCTTAGGGCTTTCCACCATTTATATGAATCCGTTTATAGTGCTTATTTACATAACTGCTAGATCAGCTTTTCCACGCACAACATGGTCACAGCATTCTTAGCCGGCATATATTTGTGAAGTTAAGAGCAGTCTCAAATCATTCAAGTCTTCAAAACAGGTTAGGAGTAGGCTCAAAGGCCAAGAGGATGAGCATTTCCTACACTTAGCAGTCCATCAACCTTGGAAGAACTGGAGGAGCAGGATAATCATCGCAGCAGATTGGAGCCACCTGTCCGAGCAAATGAACAGGAGTAGCCAAGGATCTAAAAAGTGATTAGTTAAGGTGAAAACATCGAAGGAGCAAGTAACGCAGCGAGCACCGGAGCAAGTAAGGTTGAGCCAAGGAGTAGTCTAGGAGCAGGTAAAGAGCAGTCAAGCAGCATCTAGGAGCAAGTAAGGAGCACTTAGGAGCAAGTAAGGAGCATTTAGGAGCAGTCAAGGAGCGTCTAAGAGCAAGCAAGGAGCAGTCATGGAGCAAGCAAGGAGCAAGGAAGAAGCAGTCAAGGAGCAGTCAAGGAGTATTAAGAAGGAGCAAGCAAGGAGCAGTCTAGGAGCAAGGATGTAGCAAGTCTGGACTTCAGGCGTCAAGATGCTGCTGGTTGGGTAGTTTGTTCTGACTTGGCGTTCGTTAGGTTGTCGGTTCGTTCACTGATGGCTGATTTAAGCTGTTGGCTTTAATCTTAAAGCATCGGGGAGATTCGGAGAATTCGGAGAATGTCGGAGTAACTCGGAGCAAGTAAAGAGCTCCCTCGTAAATCAAAACATGTAACCTCAAAACCTCCAACCTTCAAAACCTCTTACCTCAAAACCTCTAAGCCCACAACCTCTGACCTCAAAACCTCAAACCTCAAAGCTCCCAACAATATATCTAAAAACTGGAACTTCTTACCTCAAAATCTCTTACCTCTAAACCTCGTACCTCATAACCACTAATCCTCTTATCTCTAAAACTCTTACCTCAAATCCGCTTATCTCTAAACCTCGTGACGCAAATCCTATTACCACAAAACCTCTACCTCATAACCTCTAATCCTATTACCTCTAAAGCTCTTACCTCAAATCCGCTTATCTCTAAACCTCGTGACTCAAATCCGCTTATCTCTATACCACTTATCTCCTCTAAGCTCAGGCAAGCTAGATCTTTAGTAGCAAGTGTTTTGCAGCAGTGCTCATAAGATTCTGAGATGGAAAGTACAGGTGTTTCACAGCAGGGATCGGTTTTAGGGAACGCAGGTGTTTCAAAATAGGGATCCTCACGGTTAGGGGCAGGTGTTTGCATGCCCTAGTTAGTTTTGCACAATCAACTTTCAGTTTAGTTTGTACACTTTTCGGAAGTAGTGTGTTCCGTTATGGCTACTGTTGGTTTTGTCACTGTGACCTCTGATGATATTCCTGATATGGGTGAGATCATTATGGCAATTACATTTGCTATCCTTTTCCCTTTGGAGATATTGCTGTTCTGAGTTGGTTGTCCGTTGGGTTAAATGCTGTTGGCTTGTCCATTGTGTGTGGATTTAAGTTGATCTTTTGTTGGCTTTAATCCTGAACCAGGCAGTAAATAATAAGAAAACCGGGAGAATGATGGCGTAACTCGGACCAAATGAAGTGCTCTCGGAGCAGATTAGGCCATTCTGTGAGCTTGTAAATAATTGACTCCGAGCTAATTTCGGAGCTGATCAGGAGCGTAGTCGGATGAAGGATGCATGTAAGTCAAACTCTGACTTGAGAGAACCAAACACCAGATGACAACAGCTACAACACAAACGACAGAACGAAACCAACGACGAAAACCGAAAGGCTAATTTCTAGCCTAAGTTAGGCTTAGAACACAATTCAATCTTAGACGCAGATAAACAAACTACCTAAGCGTTTGATGTTCCTTCCTGTTTAGTTGGTTGATAGTGTGTGTTAAATTAGACACGCACGCGCACAAAACGATCATTAAACTCAGAAAAAACAGTTAAAGTGTAGAGGCAGGTGCTAACACAGCAGGGTCCCAAGCATCAAATTTTAACATAGACAGGTGTAAGCTCACCAGGACGCCACAATGTTACTTTTTGTAGTGTCTTGTTCGTACGTTTAGCAACTTGAATAGTAATTCAAATTCTGAAGTTTTATTGTTGTACAGTGATCTCATCGCATACCATTTTGCTGTACATTGTTATCATTGTACAGTTTTGTTGTTGTATACTGTTACACTATTTTGCTACATATTGTTGTTGTTGTTATTCAGTGTTGCTGTCAGCTAAAGATAGCCATCTGTTTGGACAGTTAATTTGTAGTAGAATGCTAGCCTTGCAAGTTATGATTTTTGAGTGGCTTGTGAGCAGTCGCTTCACAGTATACTAGTGGTAGCCACAAGAATGTTATACTAGTAGTAGCCACAATACTGTTAAAACGGTGTTTGACTGCTGGTCATAGTTTACATAGGAGCTAAAATCTAAGGTCATGTTCGCATTCTACAACCCAGAAAACCATTAAGGATCGCACGGAGGTTATCTAGGACACCAAAACTAATAGCATTTTCGAATTCCACGACCTTGAAAACCTCTTGTATAAAGCTTTCCCATTGAAAATAGATGAGTTTGAAATTCAAGCTAAGGTAAGCTGTGGTTCCGGTCATGGGCTATGTACAGCATGGAGCTTAGCTAACAGAGAAAAACTAAGCTCATATTTGAATTCTACGTGGTCGAAAACCTTATAGGTAAGCTTTTCCCGTTAAAAATAGAGAAATCTAAATTTTAAGCATGGGTCTGTCATGGTTCCGGTCGACCAGAAGCTGAGCCGCTTGCACCGCCCCCATCAGAGCCTCCCGGCCTCCCGGCCTCTTTACACCACCACCCCCGCCAGAGCCTCCCGGCCTCCCGGCCTCCGGGCCTCCCGGCCTCTTGCACCACCCTCCTCCTCCCCCAAGCGCGACCTGTGGTGCGGACCTATTGCTACTAATGGTGATAAACGGATGACCCAAAGGTTCTTTTTATTTCAACGTGCATATTATTGTTATGAGACCAATTTACCACATTGTTCAAAGCGTTGTTCTGTTTTAGTTTCTGCAGATGATAAATGGCATGCAAAGTTAGCAAGCAGGTACTTAATATTAATATTAATTAATAGGTTTATTAATGGAAACTTCGTGCATTTTTAATAGAAATGGCATCAAATTTTGTCAAATTAGGAATCTTCAGGTAGCCAAATTTTCACGGATGGATTTACCTAATTATTATTATTTACCTAATTCAGCAGCTGATGCAAGAAAACGCTGCTACCTGTTACTCAATAGTCAAGTCTGAGTGTTGCTTTGTTAATTTCATGACCTGGGTCAGGGGAAAATTATTGAAAACAATTTCTTCTGTCCAGAAGCAAGAATTTTCTTGAAACTTTGACTTGGTTTTTAGTTGTATCAGAGAATTTTGTGAGATGTCACAAGAAGTCGTCGGACAGCAAGCCATGCTATGCTGTACACAGCTGTTTAAGCAAGGGGTGGGTCAATTTGACCCAGGTTACGCATTTAAGGGTTAATTATTATTGCAGGGAAATCAGTCTGGGCGTCGAAAACATAAGCCGGCGAAAAGATTATTTCGAGGGCCACGTCATACATGTTACCTACGTTACTGCGTTGTTACAGCACACATCTTTGGCTAGCGCACACATGAATTTTTGGAAATGATTGCGACCCTGCGAGTACCAACTTATCGTCTACAGTGCGGTTGCTATGTGCATGTGTGTATTGTAAGAACGACTTCACAAACCAAATCTGACGACTTCACAAACCAAATCTGCTTTAAAGAAATTAGTGTTGCTGCTTTTTCAAGGGGCCCCGTTGGGTGGGGGGGGTAGAGCAGAGGATTACGGTAGTTTCTGTTAGTTTCCAAAATTGGTCCCCGTTTGGTGGGGGGTGGGGTATGCAACAGGGGTCCCTGTTTGGTGGAGGGGTATGCAAAGGGGTCCCCGTTTAATGGGAGGATGTGCAAAAGGGGTCCCCGTTTGGGGGAGGTAGCAAACAGCCAATCAGATTCACCCAATCTTAGAATGAGTTGGTGAACCTTCCCTTTTGCATACCCCTCCACCAAACGGAGACCCTTTTGCATACCTCCCCCACCAGTGATGGAACCGGGTCACTTAAGGCCGGTTTACACGAGGCAACTTTGATGCAACTTTCAGGCAACGTTTTCCTAGCAACTTTGTTGCAACTGAAAGTTGCTTGAAAGTTGCCTGGTGTGAACGCTCACAAAATCGCGAGCAACCCATAAGCAACTTGAAATTTTCACTTGGTCCAGAAGCTACATTATCAGGCAACTCAGAGGCAACAGCCAATCAGGCAAGGCCACGCCTTTTGAATTTTAGGCGCGCAGAATGGTCATTGGCTGCTGGGAGAAAGTTGCTAGATAAAATGTTGCCTATACAAGTTGCCTCGTATAAACGCCAAATTGTAAGCAATTTCTCGGCAACTAAAGTTGCTTCAAAGTTGCTTCCCAAAATAGTTTCTGGAAAGTTGCCTCGTGCGAACCGGCCTTAAAGGACTTAGACTTGACCCGGTGACCCGGTGACCCGGTTGAGCCCTGACCCGGTGACCCGGTGACTCTTGTAGCCCGGTTTGCCAGAAAATTCTAAAAGTTGCAAAAAATTTTCTATTTTGCCCTAAGAACTCTAAATTTTTGGCGTCCACGTTCCATAACCGCTCTGAAAAGAATATATAACTATGACATACATATGTTTGCTCCAGGTTTTCTTGAAATACGTTTAATAGTATAGCTGTAGCATTTTCTAAATTTATGCAGAAATTAGTTGCAAAACCATTATCCGTCTGCGCAATTTTGCAGGGTCTAAAATGAGTACTTGTCTAAAAACACGGAGTACTATTAAAAATTTGGTTTTCATTACGTAGTGAGTTAAATTATATTACTCTTGATTATATTAAATTATTCATTTACCTTGAAAGCTTACCTTGGTTGCGAAAATAAACTACAAACCATATTGTACTAAATAGAGTTATGCAATAATCATGTAACTTATAAAGCTAAAACTAAAAAGCTAAATAATAATTTGCCAGAGACTGGCAGATTTAAATAAACTCAAGCTGCGAAAGTGCTCAAGCCTAAAATGTAGAAAAAAAGCAAATTAATATTGCACATCGAACAAAAATTTAACCTAAAATTTTAGTTTGGTAAGCCAAAAATTTCTAAAATTTGAGGTAAATTCAGAAAACCGGGTCAAGACCAGGTCGAAGCTCTTGACCCGGTGACCCGGTGACCCGGTCCAAAAAGTGACCCAAACTGACCCGGTGACCCGGTGCATCCATCGCTGCCCCCCACCCAACGGGAACCCCTTTTGCATACTCCCCCACTAAACGGGGACTTGTTTTGCTACCTCCCCCCCCCCCACCAAACGGGGAGGGGGTATACTTGTCGACCCCTCCTCACCAAACGGAGGAACATGCGCGTATTGTGGTCGGAGCACCGTTACGCAATGCCAAGAAGAGGAGCCCTCTAGTGGCTTACTCTTCTTCTTATATATAGTGCAATTATGGACTCTTGATAATATACTTTATTTAATCGTGTATGAACAATATAATCGTGCATAAACAATCCTGTAGTTGTCTGTATTTATTTTCATAGGCACCACTGAAATTGTTTCAATAGGGAGAGAGATTCAAGCGTAGCTTTTCGTGTCACTTCTGCTGCCAGTCCAGGGCAGAATTCGTCGTTTCAGCTCCTGTCGGTAGAAGGGGACTTCGTTTCGAGCCGTTAGCAAGGCGACATGGTTCTCACTGGCTCGGCGGGCCAGATACGGTATCCACTCCTCCGCCGAACCGTAGGGAGTGGATTTGTAGACTCTGTAGCCGGATTGACCTAAAATTATCAAGGAATTCCGACAAAACTCGGTTGGTAGGAAACGAAAATTGTCACCTACATATACCAAAAATAAACAGAAAATCCTACAAAACTCGGTAGATAGTTGTAGAAAGCAAACTTTTAACTTGCCTTCATTTAAATTTCAGGGTGGGATGGGATTTGAACTCAGCATTTTCAGATGGTTCCTAAAAATGCGCCACCAAAGTGTAACCATCTTGATTGAATCCCAACTTCGATTATATGAACGCTTGATGTTAAAAAATATTATTGCTATGAACTTATGGAATATTAAGGGGAAATGCCAACGAAAAGCTTTACCGAGATGAGTTGAAATATGATCGCACATTCCAAAGATTTGAGCAAAGTTCACCTTCGAATGGTTTTTGTCCAGACCAAGTGACGCCATGCTAGACAAAAAAATCAAATTTCACAGCATAATCTCAGTTTCAATTCAACCTGAGAGTAGGAGACAGAGCTCGGGACTGGAATAAAACACTGGAATGAGAAAAATCTGATACCACTTTAACTCAATTTTCAATTCATTAATTCAGATTTTGTATCTGAACACAAACTGAAACTATGCAAACTCTACACTTCATTAGACTACATACCCAACCTGAATAATATTTAATTTTATTGATTAAACTAATTTAAATTTTCGCTTATGATTTATACCGCTGCACGGCTTTTTCAATTGACTGTTGATTGTGCGTGCAGATGAAGACTGCATTGCGGTTGGGGTCTGCGTGTACTGCTTTCAGCATATGCTCAACTGCAGCATCGTAGACCGCAGAAGTGGCGCCCGCATCGCCACAGATGGGCGACGGCCGACCTTTGGTGGCAGCAAAAGCCCGCTCAGACTCCATGTAGGCCCCGCGAACCAGCTTGGCGCCAAACGGCACCCCCAAAGCCTGGGCTGCCGTCTGGCAGTTTTTGAGCTCCTCTGGTGTGTCCTGAAATTAAGAATGTGTCAAAGATATGGTTGGAGAACGCTCGTTTGCACCAAATAAGATTAAAGTTAAGGCAAGAGTGCATAATTGCACTATATATAAGAAGAAGAGTAAGCCACTAGAGGGCTCCTCTTCTTGGCATTGCGTAACGGTGCTCCGACCACAATACGCGAATGTTCCTCCGTTTGGTGGGGGGGTAGCTCTCTTCGACAAAGCATACCCCCCCCCTCCGTTTGGTGGGGGGGTAGCAGAAAAGAGGTCCCCGTTTGGTGGGGGGGGGGTAGCCAACAGCCAATCAGATTGCAGAGACCCCCTCCCCGTTTGGTGGGGGGGTAGAGCAGAGGATTACGGTAGTTTTTGTTCTATTCGCAAATGGGTCCCCGTTTGGTGGGGGGGTATGCAAAAAGGGTCCCCGTTTGGTGGGGGGGTAGACAAAAGAGGTCCCCGGTTGGTGGGGGGGTCGCCAACAGCCAAACAGATTCATCCCATCTTAGCCTAACTTGGCGACCCCCCCCCAGACGGGGGCCCTATCTGCCCTACCCCCCACCAAACGGGGACCCCTTTTCCACACCCCCCACCAAACGGGGACCCCTTTTGCATACCCCCCCACCAAACGGGGAGGGGGTATGCTCGTCGACCCCCCCCCCCCCACCAAACGGGGGAACATTCGCGTATTGTGGTCGGAGCACCGTTACGCAGTGCCAAGAAGAGAAGCCCTCTAGTGGCTTACTCTTCTTCTATAATATTAAGGAATAAATTATGGACTCTTGGTTAAGGTTAACACCGAGTTAACCCTGAGTGCAGAAGGTTACAGAACACCGAGTTAACCTTATGGTTAAGGTTAACCCTAACCCTCTGCACCAACGCTTTTCAGCTCAGGGTTACGAAACCTGAAGGTTAACACCGAGTTAGCTTTTAATAGAGGGTTAGCCAATCCGTAGGGAGCCAGAAACAGTTTCCATCCAATCGGGAAGCGGTTATAGCCACTCATTTAACTCGGTGTTATCGGCTGGAGAATACTTTCTTGTACTGGACTTGATACAATGAAATACAATGATCTGGAAGGGCACTGTAAAATTAATGCCCTGTAAACCTTACCTCAATGTCCTTTCTGAAAGGAACCTTCGCTTCAAGAGTCATCATAGCTGTCGAAGGGGTCAAAGCAATTTTTGAGGAATTGAGAAATTTGTGGAAGCTTTTTCCGAATCGTCCTAATTACTCATTTATTCAATTATCACTCAGTACCTATATTTTACCATAGAATTTATGTAATTCAGCAATAAAAATAACAAATATCCTTAAAAATAGTGGCGCTATAAGGGTTAACCCTACTCCTGCTGAGGGTTAACTTTTTGTTGTTTAACACCGAGTTAACCTTAAGGTTAACACCGAGTTACGTTAACCTAATTTGGTGCAACGGTCTAACTGCGGGTTATCTCTTGTTAACACCGAGTTAACGTAACACCGAGTTAAAAATGGTTGGTGCAAGCCAGTGTTAAGGTTATTTAAGATTGACAAAATGAGCATAGCGTTAAGAGTTGAAATCAGGATTGTAACGGGACACAAAACATGAGAATTTGGGACACAGCAAACGTCAACATAATATACTATCAACCGTTCATGCTTTAAGGAGAATTCTACGCTTTTCCACTCGGCTGATCCATTACCGGGTCCGTAGTGTTCCAATGAATGAATACTAGAAATACTTTTTTGGAGTGTACCTAGTAACCGGACTTTAAGTCATTCTACGCCAGTAACTGATTACAGCAACTCCCTGCCAATTTGATTGGGGCTGTGGATTCCTTACGAAGGATCCTCCCAGAGAGTCAACAGAGGAGTAAAGAAAGCAGGTACAGGAAAGATTGATAAGCCTGATATGGAAGTTCAGCTGACGGCCTTGTGGCGCAGTGGTAAGCTCGTATGACTACGGTGCGGAAGGGTCATGTGTCAAACTTCAGCTGTAACAATTCCTATACGAGGAGTCAAAAAGGACCGCAAAATTGATTCTCAGGTACCTTGCAATAGCACTGAAATGTGACAAACAGCTGCATTGGATCTGTATTGGCGTATTGCTTGGCAGCGGCCAAATAGACAGCAAACATGGCCGGGTGGGATTGGATTAGTTCAGCATCGATCAACAACGGGATCCCATCTTGGATACCCTTCTAGAAACACAAAACTTTAACATAAAGTTAAACTTTTTCATCATAACAAGTAGGCCCCAAAAGGGGCAGTATTCCTTTACAGACCTTTTCTTTATTCAATTGCAAAATTGTTTTTGTAGGAAGCTCCAGGTTTTGTTTACAATTTCACTTGACTTCCCTCTTCAGGGAGAGTAAGCCTATGCTTGCCATACCTGGCAGAACATGGGATGTCCAGCGCAAGCTAGTACCTACCTACCTAATGCACCGATGTGTTACTCCCAAGCTACACTGGTGCTCAAAAATCTGCAACCATTTAGATTGCTGGCAGTCGAAGACTGCGCGACGGCTATCTGTTCTGTTCATTAAATAGGTTCCAAACCCTGCATAATCCAAATGCAAAAAGAATCTGACCTAAGCTAGCCCTGCGTCGAAGATAGGGCTGCTAAATGGAGAAATGACTCACTATGCACTAAACATATAACTTTCCATTTTATACATTCCTTCTCCAGCAGGAATAAAAATTTAAATGATTTTTAAATAGCCTCTACGCAAATTTAATATACAAAGACTAGTTCTCTGGGCACTTTCAGTTACTTCAAAGTTTAGTTCATACACTTGCTAATACATATTTCGTAGGTAGGTTGCAGTGATTTGATGGTGAGATCTTGTAAACTGACCTTAAAGATTTTCCCTGCAAGTTGTAGGCCTTCAAGCATAGAGGACATTTCCGAACTGGGTATGTCAGAACAAGCCTACAAAAATAAATGCCTAAAAATTAAAGTTATTTTAAACCTTTACGTTATTCCATAAAACAATTAACAATAATGTTTCCATTTACATAATTTATTTATCAGTTATCACGTGACCCGATAACAATTTAAACTTCCATACGGTTGTCAAATCTTCTGGCTTTGACTGAAACACTTCAGAAACCATCACTGCAATTTCACTGAGAGGAATTTTTTGCTGGCGAATGATATCAGATAGCTGATTCTAGAACAAAACAGCCAAAAATTGTGATTATTTTGTGGCTATTGCGTCATACATAAAAGGTGATTTCAGCAAGAGCTAAAAATTTAATGATTAGCTCTTCCATCGAAGCCCATTCTCATAGGGGCTGGATATTGTGAAATTTAAAAGATATTTTAAATCATGGAAATATTGAAAATTGTACTTTGCAGGGGCAATTGTTGAATAGCTGTTGTTTATGTCTTGTCGTTGTTTGAAAACAAATCAAATCAAATGCATACAATTGCCAAAATTTGCTCTATTTGTGTTCATGTTAATATTTTATCAAGAACTAATATACCATGGAATATGTAGGAATGACCGCAGATAGTTTAAACTGTAGCACGGCCCGCTGATTGTGAACTTTGGATATATCCCTGCTTAGTTCAATGAAGGATAAATATTTGTTCATATTTCTTCGACAGCCAGATAAAACATCCGAGCTAAAAGTATGAATCAAGTTGGATGCTAATTTTCCAGCTAACACATATCAGACTAATGGAGTTTTTGTGTTTTCGAGCTTCAACACGTAAACATACAACGAGCGATCGCACAAAATGTGTTGGTCAAAACCAAGACTCGATTCACCAGGTCGTGGTAGCCCTGTCAGTGGTAGAGTTACAGACGATAAGAAACAGACGGGTAGCCTTTAAAAGCTACAATGTATTGTGCTTATGCAAAACGTTAAACTGAATTCAACTCTAACGTTGTGACTGCACTGTTAACCAGTAACCAGTTCATCTCCGTTCAGCCATGACTTCTGAGCAAACCTTAGAGTCTCCGAGAGGTCTTCCATGGGCGGAACGATCATCATCTGGACATTGTAGCGCATGAGGCGCCGGCTGATCCTGTCGATCTGATCTCGTCTTTCCCCGCCCACCAGGTGGCGAAACATCGTCCGTTCCATCAGCATCGAGGTCAGCCGACGTCCCATGAACTTCTCTGAGGCATTGTGGATCTGAAACAATTGATTCCCTCAGTATAGATATAACATTCTGTCTGGCCACTTGTATTTAAACTTTTTAGTACCATCTTTAGTTTCTCTACTCCCGCTCCGACACAGATGTAGCCGGGTCACTTACTTTGAGGCGTTGACTCTGCTTTCTAGAAAATTTTAAATCTCGGCAGAAATTTTTATTTTGTCTAATAGTGGTAAATTTTTGACGTGCTTGCTCTGGCGGTGGCCAGTACGACAAGCTTAAGGTGCTGGTTTCCTTTCGGGTATTTTTGACTCCTACGGCTTTAATCCTTTACGCAAAGGGCTAAAACTTACGAAATAACCTATTTCCGTGCTCTTTAACATTTTAGGACCAGTCCCGTATTCTTAGGCCAAAACATAAGAAAGTTTTGGTTTTTGGCCTTAAGCTCCCAGTAGGTAGACAAGACACGTGATTGGTTGGTATGGCTGGAAAGAGGCCTCGAAAATGAACATTTTTGCCCTTACAACCTTTGAGCTATCTCCAGTGGTTAAGTCAGTATAAGTAAAAAACTGTTTTTAGGGTCAAAAAATGGCCATTTTCGAGGAAATCAGTTTTTTCAAAATTACTGCCACATGTTAAGGACGAAATTGGCATAGTTATACTCAATCGATACATCGTCCAAATGCACATTTTATGAATGCCTATTAGCCGGACTTTATTGCCTTCAGCTAGAGATTTGGCCGAAAAACCATTTGGGCAAAACTGCGATTATTTTGTTTCGAACATCGATTTCTCAAAAACTACTCGACGGATTCCGGAGATTTTCGGCAGAATCGAAATTCGCACTTCTGCAGAGGGTCGTTTTTCTTGGTTTGGGCTAAAACATATTGAGTGGCAAGATAACTCAATGCGAAGTTGCGTAATTTCTACTGTGCATTTGGCCGATTTTCTCGACCGTTAAGACCTACTGAGCCAAATCCAAAAACGACCCTCGGCCCATATGTCCTTTATATCGTGGCACAGAAACAACTTTTGGCCGATTCTTCAGTTTTGAGAAATCGGTGTTCAAAAGCTTTTGGTCTATATTCATCCTGTTAGATGTCAGCTTGTCAGAAAATTTCTGCTATTTTTTGCTGATTTTGCCAGTTCTACAAGCTCATGTGAATGTACAGATAATAAGCTTTCAAACGAAGTATAAAGCTCTTTGCAACTCCCAAAATTGCGAAAGTTATAGCGTTTCAAAAAAATCACCACAAAAGCACTGCACAAAAGGATACCACCACCTTAAATTAAAGCACTCTCAGTTCATAGAAAGGAAGAACAGAGAGTACGACATTGGCTTACTGGATGTTTTTGTAATTTTTTTAATATTCCAAATATTGTGGTTGGAGTGTACATGAGGAACACCGGGTCAGGACCGGGCCGAAGCTCTTTATCCGATGATCCGGTCCACAAAGAGACCGGTACTGATTCTGTGACCGGTTCCATCGCTGTGTTCCGATATAGTTGAAAGCTTTTTGAAACACCCTTTCCTGAAGTCAGTGTACACCTAGCCTTATCACAAGTTTATAATACACCACCTTAGCAACTGCGCAGTGATGCTCCGCCCAAAATCTGATTAAAAAGTCAACATTTTGTCATGCTCATCTTAAAGGAGACTATGGATAGCATATTTCTAAGTTGTGTAACGTAAATAATCAAGGGGCTAGAAACTGGGCAACAGCCAATCAGATTGCAGCACCTCCCTGTAGGGGGATGAGGCATTATATACCGGATGTAAATTTCACCCAGTCTCGAAAAACCCATCCTCAGGAAAAATTTGCATCGGCCAATCAAATTGCTACAGTCTTCTGGAACTCCCAACTTACTTTGGCAGCCCTTCTGACAAAGCCTTCATAGGAGCAAATTTTGAGCACAAAAAGACCCCTGAGCAATTCGGTCAAGGAATAGTCTCTATAGATGGCAGTATTGGACAGAAATCGTCTGGATATGGAAAGACAGTAATAGTAACGCATCACTTCTGCACAGGTTATCAGTAAAACAGTATACCTGTATTTATCAAATTGCCGTTAAAATTTGCTAATAACAGCAACCTGATGCTTATCTTTTTCCTGTTCAACTTTAAATCGCGTATACAGTTAGACAAATTGTGCCATGTTTTGGGGTTTGGTATAATTTGTCAAAAAGACAACAAACACAACACTACATTTTGTACATGAAATATGTTGGTATTCAAGCCTCCAGGTGAATTACACTCCATAATTTCATATATTACATACATGCCAGCGTTTATGACGCTAATATGCGACAAAAATATGTGTATCAGGGGCCAGTTCCATCCAAGTTTGCGAGTACTAGACTCGACAACTAGACTCATGCTAGTTGTCTAGTCTAGTGCGACAAGTGTACCATAAAACCCGCGCGGTCGAGTAGCTACTAGCACTCGACTTGCGAGTCTAGCTTCTCACAAGTTTGAACAATAGTAGACTAATCGGGTTCCAGAAAACTTTCGTCTTGCCTTGCTAGTACGCTACTAGCATCCGTCTAGTTCTCTAGTCTATTTTGACTAGAGAAGTAATAATTAAAGTTTGATAACTTTTTCATTTTTTTATTAAAATAGACTCAAAATCAAGAGACGCACGTTTTTGAATCTTTTTTCGAATGTCTGCAATTTTTTCAAAGTTTCATTGAGATTTGAATTTTCTGCGAGTTTTTTTACATGATTATGGTTATTTTCTGGCGAACTCGCACTTGCAGTGTTAGTCCTCGCACTAACACTGCTAGTTTGTCGAGTCGCCGCACTCGCTTAGCTAATTTCGTCGAGTCAAGCGAAAAGTTTTATGGTACACTTCACTTCGACGACTAGCACTAGCATTACGAGTTCTCGCATGCTAGAGCATGCGAGTCAAAGTTTTATGGAACCGGCCCCAGGTGTAAGATAAGAATCAGGGAAGCGTTTGGAAGTTCAGCATCAATCGGATAGAAAGTAAAGAATTGGCCCAGCCGGGGATTGAACCACGGCCCATGAGTTCCGGAGTTAGAAGTTCTACTCCAACACTTACCCTGGACTACACCAAAAAGTACAAGAATAGCTGAGGAATAACGGAAGGCGAAGATCAATTTTGGAATGGGAAATCTGTAGTTAACCTTCTGCTATTCTGCTACTATTCTTAAACTTCAACGGTGCAGTCCTGCCTGGGTTAAGGCTATGAAGATTCGGCAAACTTCTTTATCAGGCTTATCAATCAATTTCCTATTGCGGTCACCTGTTTGATAAACTCGTTGCCTACTTCATTTTAGCTTAGCGTTTGTATGCGAAATTTTAGACAATATCATTTGGGCTAATCTGTTATATAGTTACATGTGTAATGAGGCACTTGAGCTTATATTCTAACTGTTTCCTAGCGGCTTTGCGATGCACTGGCTCGTACACTGCAGAGCGAAAGGTAGCTATATGTGGTTCGACTCCCGGCAAAGCCAATTTTTACGTACAGCAGCCCAAGTTTTTGCCTGTTGGGTCGGATTGCGTCCTGCCTTATTTGCTGGTTTAATTTTTGGTTTTGAAGTGCTCTAAACCTTGCTTGGCTAACTCAGCAAAAGAGATTGCATGAAACAAATATTACTGAAGGCAATGATTACAAGTAGTAGTGGATGGCACGAAATTGATGCATTTTAATTTAGTTTCAGACACTCCTTGCCTGGCCTGCTGATGCGTGTCACCTCGATACCTATGAGCGATAGCTGATCAATAAGATTTGTCTTGGGAACTGTAAAGCCCGGTTTATTTCTTCTTCTTTCTCATTTATTGTACATAAGTTTGGCCGTCTGTCCGTTTGGGCGTAAGCAAATGTTCAACACTGCTCAACTTTTCTTACGGACAAATAGACAACTTCATTTCAATTGAGTCTACTCCCAAACGGACAAAAGGCCAAACGGGCAAGCATAAACCAGGCTTAAAGACAGTTGTATGTGCACTGTATCCATACGTGTATCTGGGATGGGGGTGTGGGGTCCTCTTCACCCAATGAACAGGTGCCGACCCCACCCGTGAAATTTTGGAGGCTGCCCTCTCCCCCAAATTGCAAAATCCCAGATACCACCTACGCAAATTTCTCTGGTCCTGTTCTAATAATTTTCAAACTTTTACTCAGAAATACCAAAATTTTTTGAAGAAAAGAGTGAAAACGGAGAAATATTGCTGATTTTTAGTTGTAAATAAGGCATTTTTAACAAGTCATCCAAGACCGGAACAAAACCGGACCTAAAGCCGACCTCACCAACCTACGGCTATATGCCCCACCCGAATTTTTTGTCATGGTAAACACTTATGACTGGATCTGTTAAATAGGCACGTTCTTGGCTAGCTGCTAGCTCTAGCATTCTGTTTGTGTTTTCGAGCTTTAGCAGGTAAAACTAGAACGAATTAAGTCATTTCAGCGTTGTTCATCATATAGGTTTACTAGTTTCTGACTAGGTCAACTGATTGTTAATTTTATGTTCTTTAGGTTAGCAATTAGCCGTATTACCAAATCTATTCAAATTAATGTACTCTTAGAACCTCAAGAAAGGGTAGGGTAAAGTTAAAATTAGAGTCAAATTTAATTATAGAGTTAAAAGAAGGAAACTGAAGCTTGAGTGGAGTGAAAAGGATTAATTTTAACTCTACTACTCTACCCTACTGTACCCTTTCTTCAAAAGGTCCTTGGATATAAACTCCTTTACATTAATCTTACATGCTTTCCAAAAAATCTCACTTGTACATTTTATTGTTTCAAACTAAAATCCAGCAACGAATTAGAGTAATAAATGAAATACAACACTAGTAAGGACGCAGCCGTAATGTGTGTGCATGCCAGTGTTCTTTTGAATGTTCAAAAAATTAGTACAAAAGAAAACTGGGAAGCAAACTTTATTCTTCATGAGTTTATCAGTTGGCTAACAACAAACCTTATCTAAATTTTCCAAGTAATTCCAGTCTAAGAAAACATAAACGTCCACGTCGATACAAAACAACAATTGCTTATAACATGAATACAATTCTTAAATGCTGACATAATAACTAAGTAAAACTAAAACTGGACAAAAACCACAGTGCCTGGCTTCACAAGACTAAATAGAGCACAAGTTATTCAAGTGTCATTTCAAGAAACAGTAAGGTGGAGTTTCAAACTTTGAGTTCGCTTTCCGCAGGATTTGCACTAAATTTTAAACCTAAAGTTAACTCCGCTTAATTCTTTCTCGAAAGACACTTGAATAATTTACATTGTGACAACAATTAACAATAACAAAGCACCACCACATTACAGTACGGATTAATCAAAGTGTCAATGGATATCTGTTAATCCGTTAAGTTTTGAAAACATTCGGTCAAAATGTTCAAAATACTTTTCAAGATCATTCATGATCTTAGTTGAGTCTATTGCCTTCCGTTAATGCAATGCTGAAAAGCACTCGCCTCCGATTTTACCAAATTTTAACTTTTCAGATGATACACTGGTATATATATTTGGCAATATCACTGTAACTATATACTCATAAACATAAAATAGTCAAGTAAAATGAAAGACATTGAGACGACGGTTCCTGCAAAATACGGTAATTTTCAGGATTCAAAAGGAAACGTCTACTTTAATCGGCGCAAGCTTTAATCATCGAAATAGAAAGCATTGAAACGAAATTATTTCTTGTATTTATGGCGGATTTTGTAAGGAAAGCCAGCATAGAAAAGATTGATAAACCTGATATGGAAGTTTAGTTGATGAATAACCCTAAAGTGCAGTGGTAGCATGTCTGACAGTGAGACTAAAAGGTCGTGGTTCGACCACCGGCTGGGCCAATTCTTTACTTTCAATGGCGAGTGAAAAGCTGAACCTCCCTCTTCCCTTCTCTCTTCTAGGTCATGGTTCGTGGGTACAAGGATGCCTGACGCCTCCTGTCTTGGACTTGTTCTTGGTTTCTTCTTGGTCCACCATCCCCGGTAGAAGCGCTACAGAGTGGTAGGTGGTGCCAGTTTCACAGATTCACTGGCTGAAGAGCTGACCTGCCAGTTTCTATACCAGTTTAACCGGTAATTGAGTCCTACAGCATGCCTCATGAAATAAAGCTCGGGTTCGGAACCTGACACCTTTCTTCGATTCTTTCAATCCTGATTTCAACCTTTCACATACTGAATCTTCAAAGTATTAATCTGGATTAACATATTAATATTGATTGCATTTTGCAGGAACAGCTAAGCAAAATCTTTACAGTAATGCATATACGGAGAGTAAACTGAATAATAACAACAAGCAAAGCAGCGTTGGACAGATTGTAATGTACTGTATTTATTGTATTTTTACAGACGGCCACCGAGAACCCATTCATTCTTTCCATCTTCAGATGTAACTCCTTTCCACTTTTTGCTTCACTTTTTAGAATTTTTAAAAAATCTATTTGAAAGAATTGAAAAATGCAAAAAATCCAGACAGCTCAAAATAAGGATTAAGGAATCACAACTCATTAATATCGATTTAGGCAAGTACAAAACTAAAGGCCAAAAATATTAAGCTTTATCCTAGGTAAATTTCTGATGTTTTAAACTACTTTCAACTAATTTAATTAATTAAATAATTTTCAAATTTTGAAACAGTGGAAGGAGTTACACACCGGTGTTCCACATTGATGACCGGGCTGAACTTAACATCTACGCTCACAAAAACTTTCCACCAAACTTTTTATTTAGTGTTCAGAACTTTCGTGAAATTTTTCCGGAGATTCGGAATTCGGATTTCGGAAGATGATGATGAGGATGATGTAGGAATGGAGAACGTGATGCAAGCGAAGTCCTATAAATAGAAAATAAAAACACCTTCACTTTATACGATCAATAAAATTTGAAAAACTTAAGGGAAAACCTTTTCCAGGTTTTAAAACGTTTCAACTCGGCAGAGAAAAATGAAAGGAGGAATCCAGAGATTACAGATTAGTACTCTGCGATAAAGAAAACTTTCAGAAGAATCAGTGACCTCCAGTTTTGTGACTATGCATGTGTAGTATACCCTTTCATTCTGAGAAATTCCGGAAATTCAATATTGAATAGTTTCGGCGCTTTGCAGATTTGGAACTTGAATGGGTTGTCAAACACCGACATTTACTAATTTATAACATTTCTAATTTTTTTTTAGTTCGCCTCACTCCAGTTAGCTCACGCCGGTTAGGAGTGGTGTCAGTACTGCACGAATTTGATTTTTGACTGGGGAGGGGAACTGACACCGACTGATTGCCTTCGCAATTAACCGAGGCGTTGACAAGGCCGGCGATGTGCCTATTGCTGCTTATGCAATAAGCCCACCGCGGCAGCTCCACCCTAAGGCGGCCACCCCTTGGAATCTCGGTGAATTGCCAGCGGGGGGATAGCAGAAATTGGATGCTAGAACTTATTTTTTCCAAGTTCTAGACTTGACATGATCCTCCACTTTATAGCGCAGCAGTACGAAACCACTGCGCTAACGGAGGTTCATTTCTAATTTCTGAACATTACGAACAATTTAGCACGCTTGACGTTTCCGTATGTAGACGCGGTTCTTTCTTGGTTCTGGCAGAAGTAGGTTTAGCTTAAATTAAACTCTACAAAGGGCCTTTTCAAGAAAGGGTAGAGTAAAGTTAAAATTAACTCGCTCCTTTTCGTGAAAGAGTTAAAAGAGGGAAACTCTAGCTTGAGTGGTGTTAAGCCGAGTTAAAACAGTTACTTTTAACTCTACTCTACCCTTTCTTGAAAAGGCCCAAAGTCTTACAGCACAGATCAAACCTGGAAACCCCTCCTGGACTTGAGATGAGTACGAACCAAACCTTTCCGACTCACCTCGGCTCGGCTCGCGACAAAATGAGGTCGGAACGGCTCCGCTCGGCTCATGAGAATTTTGAAAATAGGTCGGCTCGGCTCGGAATTTCAATTCTCCGGCTCGACTCGGCTCGGGAGAAATTGCTGCTGGCTCGGGTGTCTTTATCTTTGGTTCAAAGTTACTGAGGGCGGCTAGTTCAAAGTAGGACTTCAAAATCAGTTAATTGAATTTTAGAAATTCGTTCTGAGATATATACGTACTAACAGGTGGTTTTATTTGTAAGTAAAGTAAATACAAGCCTGCAGGCTATGGTTGAATAGGTTCTGTGACAGCTCACGCTACCACCTCTCTCTAGGGACGTGCTTTTTCCCGACACCAAAAATAGTTAATTTTTTAAAAACAGCAGTTTTGAATATTGCGAATAATTTTATTTTAGTTTGAGTCATTTGGATGAGTCACCATTTCGTAAAATGTAAGAAATATAATTGTCACTTCAGCACCTGAGATCCGAAAAACTCGGGCCTCAGGTGGGATTCAAACCCACGACTTTCGGATGAACGCTCCGACGCTCTGCTAACTAAGCTACCGAGGCTACAGTCGCACCATGGTGGAAGGAGTTCGTATCCAAACTGAAGTGACAATGAATTAATAATGCGTTATACAACGCGGACAAACACATGATCTAGGGCGAGGTACACTCTGGTGTCCTCAAGCTTCGTGGGTGTGAAAGTCAGATGTAATCTAAGAAATGAAATGGCCACTTCAGCACCTGAGACCCGAAAAATTCATCTCACGCTGCCACCTCTCTCTGAGGACGTCTTTTACCAAACCAAAAAATTGTTAATTTTGTAAGAACAGCAGATTTTGAATATTGCGAGTATTTTATTTTAATTTGAATCATTTGACTGAATCACCATTTCGTAAAATTCAACTATCTCAAAATTTACATCAAGAAAATGAGAAACGGGCGGATCCACGAAGGATACAAGCACTAATCGTAGAGAAATAATGAAAAACGAAACAACGACTGGCCTCTCCTGTTTCGGACTAAGGCTTTACATACCTTAGTGACTGCAGGCAGGCGTTTTCCATTATTTCTCTATGGCTGTCCCCAAATTTACAACAAATAAGTATGAGATACCTCATCCTCGGTTTTCTTGCAATTCGACCCCCTCCTTCCGCCATAACGTTTGATTTTGTACATATACCTTTGAGTTAAAGATTTGCGATATTTGAACTCAGCGTGGTCGACAATATTTACCAAATTAAGTTTTTGTTAATTTTACCCACCCCTGTGTTTACGGGCAAAATCGAGCTAAAATTTGGTATGGGTTCGTTTTTGACAGTTCTAAGTCCAAATATATCGCAATATTTCGCTAAAGTCAACTTTATTTGCTTCACAAGAGAACCGAAAAGTCTTTTGTTGCGATTTTGCGGTAAAGCTGCATACATGGGTCCTCATGAGTCTGGAGTTAGCAGAACACAAATCTGGACATGGACTTACTGAGCTAACTAAAACTAAAACTGAAAAACAAATTTCAGCTTCGTGCTCAGGACCTCTGAAAACCCCTATATATACAAGTTTTTGGCAAAATTTTTTTAAAAATTCGGTTCCTCTTGGTCCCCCCTTAACCAAATTAAAATTTAACATTTTTTTAAATGTTTAAATATTTTAAAATTTTTGAATTCATCAGTATGCACCCATACAAAATTTTAAAGTTTAATTGGTCAAAAAATCAAAAGTTAGGGCTGGGGGGGGGAGAAGTGCAAAAGATTCAACAAATTTGCTGCAAACTTGCTTGCAGGGGTTTTCAGGGGCGCTGAACAAGATACTGAAATCTGTTTTTCGATTCGGCTTTTCGTTAGCTCAATATATGATTACATGTTAAGCTTACCACTTTAGCCCCCTTCCTCCCTGACCAAACTAAAACTTAAAATTTCAACATTCAGGTTTTTTGTACATTCAGAGCAGAATCTAATTCAAATTCTTAACACTTGACTACGTGAACTAAGATTTGGTATGGGTATGTTTTTGGCCACCTGAATTCATATATATCGCAAAAAATTTGACTTTTTCCTTTCGCAAGAGAGGACCAAAGGAAAACCTAAATTTTGTCTTGATTTAGATGAAAAACTGTAAGTAAGTGTTTTCTCGGTCGCAGAACATGAATCTGATGTCTGTGTTTGATTAGCTTTTAGTTAGCTCAGTATAATAATAGCCTTACATCTTAAGCTTCCAATTTTGGCACTGCGCTAACAAAAAGCAGAATAGCAAAACTGACATTAGGTTCGTGTTCGGCAACCTGGAAAACCCATGGCTTTTCATACGAATCGAAGTCAATAAATCTATCGGTTTCCCTTTCCCCTCTCCTTGAGAATCGAAAACAACAAATTCTGCGAAATCAAAAGGTTTCGAGTTGCATATGTATTTGAGTTTTAAGCTCAACATATTCAAAAACACACCCATATCAAATTTCGTTTGTTCTTTCATTTAGCTCAATTAGTGAGGTTTTAAGAATCTAGAAGTGGGAGAAATCGAGACAAACCCTTGTTAGCTGCCATAACTTAGTTCATATCTCACTGTGGTCAGGTGTCCATTCTCTTAACTCATTTAACTATTTTAATCCTGGCGCGAAAAGGATCGGGGTCTTGTCTCGTTTACCCCCCCCAAGTATTCAAAATCCTTAAAACTTGACCAAATGAGCTAAAATTTGGCGTGGTAATGTTTTCGACCACGCTGAGTTCAGATATCGCAAAATTTTTCGATTTCGCGAAATTCGAAATTTTTCGAATTTTTCGAATGTTTCGAAACTTCTCGTTCGCTCAGTATAAGATTACATCTTAAGCTTAAATCTTTAGCTTATACTGAGTTAACGGAAAGCTGAATCGAAAAACGGACTTCAGATTCGTGTTCTACGACCCCGAAAACCCCTATATACATCTTTTCAGCAAAATCGAAGACAAAAAATTTTCTGTTTCCCTTGGCCCCCCTTAGAAATCGAAAAATTTCGAATTTCGCGAAATCGAAAAATATTGCGATATTTGAACTCAGCGTGGTCGAAAACATACCCACACCAAATTTTAGCTCATTTGGTCAAGTTTTAAGGATTTTGAGTACTGGGGGGGGGGTAAACGAGACAAGACCCAAGGATCGAGTTAATTTTAACTCGTTTAAATCGCGCGCGAAAGGCCCTGAGTTGTTATTAGAGATGAGGATTTTGGCCCGCGACAATCCATTTGGCTCACAAACCGACAACAACTGTTGCTCCGAAGCCAAGCCGTCCGACAATACTGGCAAACCTCGGTTCAACCGAATGTTGTTATATTTCTACCCTGTTCAAACGAAATTGTCACCAAATTGTTGATTTTTATTAGGAATGTGATGTCATATTGTTTACAACTTCGTTGCATAACTTTCGACAGTCTTTTAGCTATCATCTACTGTTACCTTCCTATATTGAAAATAACTTAAAGTGTCAGTCTAAGTTTCGATAAGTTTCGATCACCTTTTGAAAATTCCGATAAAAGTAGGTAGTTTGAAGTGACCCTCTTGCAAATCGTTATTTTTAGATCTCTTAAGCTGCAGTCGCCCCAAGATACAATCGGATCCTTAAGCACAGAGATCCCTAATGGAGCTTTATGTATTACGTTCTCTGCTGTGTATTATAGTAGCACGCATCTGGAGGCTCGTGGTTCGATTCTCGGCTTCGTCAAATCTTTAAGAATATTTAGAAGTATTAGAAAATGCAAAACCTACCATTAAATGTGAAGTCATGACAATCATTTTCAGGATTCCAATATTGAGTTTACCGAAATGAATAACCATAAGTCCCTGTACACTACTGAGGTAGATAGATCGACAAGTCAAAAGTTCAATTCTACAAATTCCTTTGTACACATCCCTGAGTATTAATCTGGCGAAACAATAACCAATAATCGATAACCAATAACCTATATTCCCGATAACAACAACAACAACAACAACAAACTATTTACACTTTATACAGGACAGAAGTGACCAAAAGCAGGCGGAGTCTACATCACTTCTGGCCACTAACTGACACCAATCCTAGAGACTAAGTCAATCCTGTCAGACAGACACAGAAATAGGACACAAATTTCTGTCTATGCAACGAAGAATAATTTTATAGGATTGGGATGGGGGCCGTATACTAAGTATTTTTATCACACAGATTTTTCAGGGTTACAAGAAGGAGATTTCTACAGACAGGTGTGATCTAATATGAGCCTGTAGCTATAAATTTATTTTTCTTTAGTTTTTTCGTCGTTCTTATTTAAGCAGTGGCCCCCTTTCATCAGAAAGAGTGGACATTAAGTAGCCGTTGGTCAGTTGGGGACAACGAGAGAAAGAGACAAACATTAATTTTGATGTGTTAGGTCGTGTCTGATAGACTAGAGTGGACGAGACGTGATGTCCACTCAGAGACGTGTGGACATGGATATGTGGACGTCGGCAAATATTTAGGGTAAACAACAACAACCCCATGTCTGACATAGGAAATAAAATGCGCTCGGACTGGTCAGTTTTACACAGACAAAATGTGTTAAGTAGAACATTACACTAGGAGATTTGAATTAATTTAAAGTTGACATTATTCTGTTATTTTGGTTCTTAGCCGTGAACTGTGATACAGATTACGTATAAACTTCCTAGAGCCATTGTCTTCAGACCAAGTGTACTGTAATGTACTTTGGAAATCAGGAGTTTTGGAATTACGGAACTTATTACATTGTGTTTTCAAATTATGGAAATAAATGGATCTTTTGCGCTTACCCCCCCGCCAGCCCTAACTTGATTTTTTTGACCAACAACTTTGAAATTTGGTGTGGGTGCATACTGGAGGCTGATGACTGTTACATGTTAAGCTTAATACAACTTTAGCTAATATTGAGCTAACGAAAAGCTGAATCGAAAACGGATTTCAGATTCGTGCTCAGCGCCCCAGGAAATATGCAAGTTTTCAGCAAAATTTTTTTTAAAAATTTTTTAATTTTAAAATTCTTGAATTTTTGAATTCGTCAGCCTCCAGTATGCACCCACACCAAATTTCAAAGTGATTGGTCAAAAAATTAAAAGTTACAGTAGGGCTGGGAGGAAAGCGCAAAAGATCCTGAAAAATAGACAAAACATGTTACAAACTAAGATAAGTCAAACGTTTTTGCTCTTATTGCTCTTAGAAGTATTCAGGGACGTTGAGTACATAATATTCAATGAATTAAGCTGGAGCCCAAATTAAACTTAAGCGTCATGAAATCAACAGAAATCATTCGCCAGTTTTAAAGTTTTCTGCAGTTTTCCGATACAAACACTAGCAAGAGTCAGTGTTTCTCAAAATTTTCCTAAAACCTAAAAGCCATTTATTTGATTTATTAGAAAAATCGCAATTCACAGAAACTTCGCTAAAAATCGACGAGGCGAGACCGAGGTCGACCCACTGTACCAGTACTGTAGCGCTTCTACCAGGGCTGGCGGATCAGGAAGAAACCAAGGACAAGCCCGAACGGGAGGCGTCAGGCACCCTCGTACCCACGAAACCAGGACCTAGAAGAGAGAAGAGAAGAGGGAGGTTCAGCTTTTCACTCACCATTGAAAGTAAAGAATTGGTCCCGCCGGGGATCGAACCACGGCCCTTCTGCTCTAGAGTCAGACATGCTAAACCACTACACCACGGGACCATCAGCTGAACTCCCATTGCAGGCTTATCAATCTTTCCTATGCCTACTTCCCTTACATCTCCCCCGGGTTTCAATTAAGACGCGTCCCGCGGCTTACTCAACTCGGAATCAAACCGAGAGCGCATCCAGCGCAGGGCATTCTGAGCCCAAGGGATCCGTGCTCCCCCGACGCACGTTCCAGACCCCTTTAGATCCAACCAACCAGAAGCAACTACTGGGGGACCGGAGACAGGAGTCCAATCCGGGTCCTCCTGGCAGCCTCGCCACATGTAGCGCTTCTTCCAGGGCTGGCGGATCAGGAAGAAACCAAGGACAAGCCCGAACAGGAGGCGTCAGGCACCCTCGTACCCACGAACCCAGGACCTAGAAGAGAGAAGGGAAGAGGGAGGTTCAGCTTTTCACTCACCATTGAAAGTAAAGAATTGGTCCCGCCGGGGATCGAACCACGGCCCTTCTGCTCTAGAGTCAGACATGCTAAACCACTACACCACGGGACCATCAGCTGAACTCCCATTGCAGGCTTATTAATCTTTCCTGTGCCTGCTTCCCTTACAGTACAGTTGACAGGCAAACGTTTTTCGGGCCAATTCCAAATTTTCCGGTTTTCGGCATAGGCCAGGCAGCCAATCCGGTAGCGGAAAATCGAATGTCAGATAATCGATCAGATAGATTCTGATCAGGAAATCCGTTAATTTCAGATCATCTCGGATCAGCTTTTCGTATCGAGAACGCTGTTTTCGATCACTGAGATTTGTGGAGGCCTTTTCAAGGAAAGGCTCCGTCCCGTTCAGACCCCAGGACGTCATGACCAGGTCACGTGACCAGCCGGTCGCCACCAAGTCTGCTCTCAGCGCCGACTTGAAGTCCTCGCCAGGGTCATACTTAAATAGTCTGGTGTAGTCTGAAAGGTGATGGGAGAAATCGCAGAACCAGAACTGGGGATAGAAGTGATCGAAGTAGGGAAATCGCCGAACGCTGAGCGGAAGATTTGAGAAGTTTCGAAGTAGTCTGTGGGTGGTCTCGATGAAACAGCTGAAATACCAGCTAATTATATAATTAGTTAATTAACTGAAATTACTTGTACGGTATAGAATAGATCAATAAATTCAGTTCCTACTGTATATATTAAAATTGTTAATGGAGTTTGTTCTCATATTTCAAAAATCCGCAATTGGTTTCCGCAGTTTTCAATGGTCTACCATAAACGAACAAACAAAGAACAACTATCTGAAAACATTACAATTTGCAAAAGCTCTGTTCAACAGGGACCGTTCGCGTATCCTAACCTCGAAAATTTCCGTTTTTTCGACAATATATATTTAGCAAAATTCCGATAGGTGCGCATTTTTTAGGTTTTCAGGGCCAATTTGTTATATCTCGAATACGAATCTCGATTCTCCAAGCTCAAACTGTTGTACCTGATATCATCCACACAGCCTAGACAGCTGCCTTTTCGTTTCCCCGACTCCCCGCTGGGGCCGCACTTGTTGATGAAAGCGGAAACGAATTTCTGAACAGGATCGCGCAGGATGGCCCATTTGTTCCAGCTGCGGTCGGACCAGATGTGGCCATCGGTTGAGTCGTTGTACCACATAACCTAGGGCAGAGATTACAGAGATTGTGCTATACAAAACTACAGTTACAGTTACAGGGATTTTTCAACTCTCTGTTAATTTTCAGCAATGTATGAGCAGTTAATGGATGTCTTACTACCGGAGCCAAAAGGCCAAGAAGGTGTCTGCTCCAGCTTCCCATTGTGGGACACCATTCAGGCGACGAAGCGAGAGTCATACTAGCTATGACTGATGGGGAGAGACAAAGGTTAGCGCCCTCATATAGCCTCTTGGCTGAGTAGCCCGGCAATAACAAACAACAACAACAACAACAATTTTCAGCAACTTTACGAAACCGCAAAGTGCAATCTACTATTCCCACCAGAGATTTCGACCTTAATGTACAGAGTATTTCGTCGGTATTAGAGTCATAGTTTAAGGTAAAACCGACTTATTCTCTCTAAATCCAATTTAATGTCACATGGTTAAGTGTTGACTGTATTTACCTGTCTGAATCCATGCACATGAATATGTCGATAATCGGAGATTGTCTGACCGGCAGTTCCTGTGTAGTTCAATTGTTTCCGCATAAATAGTGCTTTCATCTGCAAACAATATCAAATTATGTGCAATGATGGTGCATTAAAGATGGAGTTTTTGCCGTAGGAAACCTCCAACAATCTGAGACGTCTTGAGACATATGTACCTTTAGCATACCTACCGTTAGAGCCAAATCATTTTAACGGAAGTATATAGTCGCTTTTGGCCGACTTTCCGACTCTCCGATTTTGCTCATTTTCGCATATTTTGTATACTCCCACGGCGTCTGCGAAACGAGAAAGTGTGTTTTCCGAAATATTACTCTTTCATTCTACGAGCTGGACTTTTCCGGCTCGGCTCGGCTGGGCTCGCGAGAAAATGAGGTTGGCTCGGCTCGGCTCGGCTCGCGCTCATACTCGGCTCGGCCCGGCTCGGTTCGAGAAGATTTTGAAAGTGGGTCGGCTCGGCTCGGCTCGGCTCGCCAAGCTTGAAATTCGCTTGGAAGGTATTAAAAAAGCTAAAGAAAATTTAAATTTAGGATGCAAAATTGAAAACTAAAACCAGTTTTCACTGATGGTCATTTTATTTGAAGAAGTTCTGAAATATGACAAGGAAATTTGGTTGAATTCCGACTTTTAGTTTTTGTCGGCTTGGCTCGGAGTTTCAATTCTCCGGCTCAGCTCGGCTCGGCTCGGGAGACATTGTTGCCGGCTCGGCTCGCGGGCCGAGCCGTGCCGAGCCGAGCCGAGCCGAGCCGCGAGCCAAAATCCTCATCTCTACATTCTGCAGAGGTGACCTCGTAAACTCTACCAGTGCATGTGCACTTCAAAATTCACAGGCAACTTCAAAAATGAAGTTGAAGCTGAATTGAATGAAGAATTAAACAATATGATTAAATTTCTAATTAACTTTCAAGAATGTGCCTGCCTACGCAAAACTGGGGTTTTTCCCCAGATTTATTCACCCCAGTGTCAAAATTTTTAGCGTTTGAAAAATCGAGCTAAAGTTTGGTATGGGAATGTTTTCGAGCACGGTGAGTTCAAATATAGCAAAACTTTTCGATTTCGCTGAATTCGATTTTTCGAATCACAAGAGGGGGTCCAAGGAAACTGAAACATGTCTGTCGCCGATTTGGAGAAATGTTGCATTTAGGATTTTCCGGATCGTCGCGAATATGGAGTCCATTTGTGGAGCAACTTTTCGTTGGCTCAACGGGCGAAGGTTACATCGTAAGTTTTAGTTTATATATACTGAACTAGCGAAAAGTTGGATCAACAAATGGACTTCATATTCGTGGTTACTAGTGATGTGGATCGGATCGGCGGATCGGATCGACCGATCCGGGGTCGGATCGGATCGGATCGGCCGGATCGGATCGGCTTAATTTTTCCGGATCGCCGATCCGGCAAATCAGGCAAAATTTGGAAATTTGTACCAATTTCTACATTACATTGCCAACTTTCTTCGAAAAAATTTTCAAAACCTTTCATCTGAATTTTGTTCAAATGTCGAATATTCAGTTGTTGAGTTTTCTTATTTCTTTCTCTGGGTAAATAAATGTTTAATGTGTACAAATGAAAACCGTTGGTATGGTATTGATCTCTAATATTTTCTCTTAATTAATTTTTGGACAGACTGCTCCGCTTTTAAATTCAGTGCCGCTGAGAGTGTACTTATTTAGCTGATATGATTAAAAGTTCTCCGTTCTCTGAAATTGGAATGAAAATTTTTCGCCAGAGCGTTGGCTCAGAAATCTGCAAAATCCACTCGAGGCATTTTTATACATGGTATTGTATGACCAAGAATATGCATTCAATCGGTCGTTTATTGCAAACTAGCCATTAGAGCAAACCCCAACAATACATTCTTTTTAAAATCGTCCAGAACTGGAATTTAGAATAACCGGCATATCGGGATTGAATTACGGAAAATATTTAATATTAATATTAATTAGTTGAAATATTAAATTTGTAA
>JASAND010007236.1:0-15167 GCA_030248195.1 Trissonchulus latispiculum | reverse complement strand
ATGTGGTGGTGTCGGACGTTGGCCGAGTGGCCAATGGCCGCCCAATGGTGGAATGGCCACACCGACCAACCGATCTTTTGGGATTTACAGGAAATATTTCAGTCTATGTAAGACTGAATCTTGCACTTTGGCAGCTGTTTATTGGCCGCTGGCCGTTGGGCTTTGGCTGTTGGCCGGCCAAATACAGAATTACGACCAAGCCAAGAAAGAAGCTTGGTTTGTACATTTAAGAAAGTTTTGCTGTGACTGGTTACAAATAAAAGGATGTTAATCTCTTCCTAGGAACTGTTCTTATTATTTTAGGTTGGTTTATTCTGGCATTGATCGTTCTAGTTGGTTTGGGTGTCACGTTTACTGTAATAATTGTCTCCATGCATAACAAGGGTCGGCTCAACAAAAAAGTACCTGCTTGCTTAGATGGTTTCTCAAGCTCACATGCTCCTATCCCAAAAATGTGAAACTCACAGTACGTTTCCATTTAGTTTTAAGTGTCTTTGTAGCTCTCAGTGACAGCATTAAGATGTTTCTTTAGTCGGTATTCTGATGAGTTAGAACACAATTTTGGCTGCAGTGGTCATTGACAACAATTATTGTATTGTATTGGTGGTCTAATGAAAGTAAAGGACAAACTTTGACTGCAAATACGGTGCTTCTAGAATTTGTTTTGGGTGGGTGAGGAAATTGAGTGAATGGAATGGACCATAAAGTGATAGAGTGAAACGTTTGTTCGCCATGCTTGATCCATTATTAACAGTAACGTTCTCTTTATGTGGCAAAATATTGTTTATTATTGTATTGGTTTATTTCAGAGCAAAAGCAACTCCAGCACACTTCCTGTAACGGAACCCGTGGAAAATCATGAAATAGATCCACTCCTGTTTCACCCTCCCCATCTCAGCCTGACAGCAAAAACCTGAATCCCTGTGTCCACCCCTACAAAACGGCGGCTCTGCGATTCCCCTTTCCAGTGAACCCGCAGTGGTGTCCAGCCAACTTCGGCTTCTGCAGGAACTTAGGATGATCCGTCAGTGTCTGGAATCTTGGCGATCGGAAACGGCGGAAGAGTCCAATGAATGGGAATCGGGAGCCGTTGTTCTGGAAAAGATTTGTTTGATACTGTTTGTGACCGCAAATCTGTGCCGTTACTGCCCTCCTGATGCTGATCGGATCCTCCAAACTGGTCACTCCTCCGCCTTTGGGGCAGTAAGGAGACGGACAAAAAATGTGAAGGAGAGGATTTTGAATAAACTATCGCTTCAAAATGAAACTGACTTTGGAATGGGCTGATTGCGTTAAAAGTCACGTGATCTGTCACCAGTCATAGATAGTTATGGAGACTTGGATGAATGAAGCAAATCTGGATTTGTTTGAAGAACAACAGTTTTAAGCTGTTTGACACTAACTGCACACTATTTTGGGGTTATTGCGAGAGTAACATACAGCGAGCCAGTTATTAAATAAAAAGGCATCAGAACTAGAACTACAAGACACGTTTGTTGCGGCAGTGAGTGTCTCCCGTTTGGACCACGTTCCCATAGTGGTGTGGGAGGAGGTCAATTTGTGGGGAGTGGTCAGCAGCTAGCGCGCAAAGCATAGCTTGTGTCTTCGTTGCATAGAGTGTGACGCTTGTCATACTTTTATTATGTACTCATGCTGCTAGAGAAAACTAAACAAAATGCTTCCTACCTGCTTAAAGTTATCCTATTTAAAGTCATAGATAGGATAGACGGCGAAGGCGGCACAGCCCGAAAAAACCATCACCTGATTTGCTCGGTATATACAACCAAGGCGAACAACATGTAAAAAAACCCAGCGATATTACATGATAAGCATAATGACTCCAAAAGAGAAGTTCCAACAAAACTATAAATATAAAGAAATCATAAAGTTATCAAAATAAAATATGAAATATATATAGTATAAACTTACTAAACCTAGCTGGTTACTTACTAAACCTAGTATACCTGTGTGGTGTGGCTCAATGTGAGTGAGCTCATCGAAGTGAGACGTTGCTGGTTAAATTTCGGGTCTCGAAATTCAAAATCAATTTTCTCTCAGTCAATCAGTCATTCTATTTCTGTATACACACCTACACATACCCACACACACACCTGCCCACCTACGCATGCACACACACGCGCATAACGTCCAGTCACACTCGAGCTGTGTAGGAGGATTACAACGACAAAATTCGCACTAAAGTCACTACGTACGTATAGTTCTTAAGTTGTCAAGAAATTGCAACTTCCAAATTAAATGTTTTATGTAGTTTTTCTTGACGCCAGCTAAAGTGGAAACAGCGCAATAGAAAGTTTCACTTTAAGATTAAATTGGTATCTCTCTTCATGTGTCATAACATGCCTAAAACTGAAAATACGTACGTAATGGATTATAGCTTACTGATAATCACTTATCTAATGTGAAATCTGCTGGTTTCTCATCAACTTGCACTACCAAAGTGCTACACAAACAATTGTTGCACAAGGATTACCAAAACGATTTTAATCTAGAACACAAGGTTTGCACTTGAATTGCTCTGAAACTAAGGGTTAACTTAGCCTAATAAAATACATTATTTTCGTTCTTGGTTTCATTCTTTCAACATCACGATCATAGGTTAATCTGCCCAGCTCGATATCTGTAACAACATGCACAGGTATTTTATCTTTCTTATATTTTGTTTTAAACTCTAAGGGCCTTTTCGCGAATGGGTAGAGTGGAGCAGAGCAGAGTAGAGTAGAGTTAAAATTGACTCTACCCTTTTCGCGAATGGTTAGAGTTAATTTTAAATCTGCGCGTTGTTAACTCCTCTTAACTCGGCCAGCAGAGTTAAGAGGAGTTAAAAAGCGCAGAGTTAAAATTAACTCTTCCATTCGCGAAAAGAGTTAGACAGAGTTAATTTGAACTCTACTCTACTCTGCTCTTTTCACGAATTCGTAAGCAGAGTTAATTTTAGCTGATTAACGTAACGGTCATAAAAGCTGCTGAATTCAGGTAAACTTTATTGTGGAAGTATTTTAGCATACTTATTATGTAACACTGCGTCAAATTTTGAATTGCTGACCTTGTATATAGCCTAAATTTACGGGGTGCACCATTTCCGGAATATTGAATGACGATTCAAATTTCTTCGTGTTTATCAGCTTTACACTTTTTAGTTGCGACGTTTAAATGATTATGAAAACCAAACACCGCTTTCGCAGGATTTATAGGATACAACCTGCAGTTCTGCATTTATATAAACAACCTCATACACTTTCCTGCTTATTGTTGTTCTTCCGAAACATAAGGTAGATCATTCGTCTAAAACAGAGTTTGGCATTTCCATGAAACGGTATCAAGTTCAAAGAACTCTTTTACATAGTTTAACTTAACGTTGACTTGACATGATAGTAACAGCTAATTTTATGAATGTAAGAAAATGGCATTGGCTTGGGGTCTGTCTAAAAAGCGGAAGCCGAATGAAAGCGGAAATGTGGTCTAGAAAGCGGAAATAAAAACGAAAACACGGTATAAATGTGGAAACGGAATTTTGTCTAAAACGCGGAATCCAAAATATGTCTAAAATGCGGAAACAGAAAAACGGTCTAAAACGGAAGCGGAAACATTTAGTGTGTTCCAGACATTTCACTCGCTAGACGGCGCTGTGGCACAGTTTTGGCATCCAACGAAAAATCTTAATTCGTTAGCATTCTGCCAGCAACGTGTTAAGCGTGTAGTAAACTTGCCGTGCTTTGATTAAAAAGAAATGGAAATTTCATGAATGAATAAAATGAATGTATAATAACTGAAAGTCTATAGATACATCAAAATAAAAATAAGAGAACGACACGAAAAAATACGAAAAATATATCTGGAGAAAACCTGTTCACAATTAAACAAATTTTTGGACATTTAATGGATAACAATGGATACGGATAAATTTATTAAGTTAAATTATTTTATTAAACATGTAAAACTAATCAAAAGAAACATCCGAAATCAAAATGCAATTGGAAAATTTTAATTTCTTCGCATTAAAAAATTTCATTGCAGGATACAAAATCAATCCATAAACTAAAAGAAAGTTTATCCCAAATTCCCCTTTAACGGCAACCATTTCTAAACTTAGATTCTTTTTAGTTTTTACCAGACATGTGCAGGAGGGGAAGTTCTGGGGGGGGCCGGAGGCCGCCGAAAAACCGGATTTTTCCGGTTTTTTACCGGAAAAATCCGGATTCTGGGGGGGGGGGGTGAGGGCCCCCTCTGGGGGGGGTGAGCTCAGGTCTGGGGGGTGAAAACCCCCCCCAACCCCCCCAAGCACACGTATGGTTTTTACCTCAGTACGACTTTAGTTTGCTGGTGAAAAATACTTTTTGGACAAACGGAACTATACACAGAGCGATTATTCGATTCGAGTTCGATTCTAAGATTTTACCAGAAATGGTTACCCATGAAATGGGTGCTGGGATAATGAATTAATAAATCGAAACAGACCCTGAAAAACTGTTGAAGAAGTAAAGCTGGTTTGGTTGTAACTGAAAAGCGGTCTGAAATGTGCATATATTTATTTGTGATCCTAAAAGTGCAGAGCGTTTCACTCTGCCAGTTTTCTCATTTTCAGTAACGATTTTACTTAATAACTATTTGTTTATGCAATTACTATTGCATAATTCACTAAATATTTCAACATATAGGATTTAGCTTTTAGCATTTGATTTTTGGTTCTACAAAAATCTAGACCGTAATCCTATTTATTTATTCACAAGTTTGACCAGTTTCAACTTGCTGTTACTCGTTTTGGACCCTGATTCCGTTTCCGCCTTTTAGAGCCGCTTTTCCGTTTCCGCTTCCGCTTTTTAGGCAGACCCATTGGCATGTTAGGTTAAACTCTACGTTGTTACTGCACCCACTGTAGAATTAACAGCCAATCAAATGGCAGCTAACTAAACAGCCAATCAAATGGCAGCTAACGAAACAGCCAATCAAATGGCAGCTAACGAAACAGCCAGTAACTTTAAACATTGAATGCTGTCTGATTGGCTAAAGCAGCTAACCAAATTCAGAGCCGTTTTTCACACAGAAATTTGTGTAAATGTCTGCTGTTTATATAGAAACTTTTATCTATTTAATATATACAATGGAACATCAGTGACAGCCAAAATTTTGCAACTGCATCCCGCAAAATTAACGTGACAACAATTTTAAGCCTATAGTAACGCAACAAAGCAATAGCTGCGCGGTAACCATGCTTAAATAAAATATTTCAATAAGTCCATTCTTTAATTACATTTAAAATGATACAAAAAGTGTTTTAAAATGTCTAATATTAAGTGAGCTATGACAACTTTTTACAAAGGCTGTTCACTGATTACTGAAGGTTTTAACTCCCTCTAACTCGCGTAGTTGGAAGCGGGTTAAATTTGTATAGAAAAACATGAAGCGGAGTTAGCCAGAGTTAAATTTAATCCATTCGCGAAAAGAGTAGAGTTTATTTTAACTCTTTTCATGAATGCGAGTGGAGTTAAAATTTTTAACTCAGCATAACTCGGCGAGTTAAATTTAACTCTTAACTCATTCGCGAAAAGGATCGAGTTAATTTTAACTCTACTCTATCTATTCGCGAAAAGGCCCTAAGATCCTGATTTTTGGAGATTTATGCAATGCTTATCAGACAACTTGGTTTTTTAACAGAAATTGTCAAAACCTTCGAAAAGAAGGAAAATCTAATTTCTTTATATTAGAAAACTTTTTGAAAGCCGCTTTGTACTTTTCTTTGTAAACGAAGTAAATGTTAGTGTCCAAGTACTTCAGTATATATATATAGGATCTCTTTAATTATTTCCCCCCCCAAAAGACCCAATTTAACTATTTCCCCCCCCCCAAATTGAAAAATGTACATAAACTCGTATTAAAGTAACCGCAAGATTAATATGCACAAATGGAGCTGACAACAAATGCTTCTAATCAATTTGTAGCTAAAGACTTTAAATTTTCTAAAAATTTTAAAAAAGTAAAATTTTAAAAATTTTGAATCTTAAAAGTATGTAACGTTTAACTTTCTTGAATTATTTAAGACGTATGCATTAGTTAGTTCATTGTAGAATGTGCATACTAAGTTTAAGACTTAGCTAGAGCTAATAAGTTATATAAAAATAAATATTTTTAATTTGAACGTAATGAAGATTATCTTATTTGTTATTAAGAATAGGTGAGAATCATCCAGGAAACTTCTATGACCTTTACTACAACCTTTAAATATGTCTTAACAGATTACCCCAATTTAACTATTTCCCCCCCAAACGAGTTGGGGGGGAAATAGTTAAAGAGATCCTATATATATATATATATATATATATATATATATATAAATATATATATATATATATATATATATATATATTCTCTTCGCTTGAAATAGTAAGGCTCTTGCTGGCTTGGAACTGTCTGATAATCAGGTGAATTGGATCAGTGGCACGCAGAGATGGGAGTGGGCCGCGGGTATCAGCACTGACCCGCGGGTAAACTTTCAAGTCAGTGGGTATCCGCGGGAGTAGTATAGGGCGGGCGTTTCGAGCCGTTGGTCCGGGAGCAAAATCAGGAGTAAATTTTCAGGTCCTATTCTTGGTTTATATTTACAACTTTGTCTTTCCCGTTTTAGTTTAACACCCTTCTTATGATTCTATATTCTTCACTCACACTTCCGTCCTTGGCCTTTTCTTAGCTTCTAACGTCAAGTATTTATATAATTTTGGTGCAGCATCATCCAATCAGGTTTCATAAAATTTCCATAAGGGGTAATCTTTGACCGCCTATAACTTTCCCACCTTTCATCCGATTAGATGAACTGCACCAAAATTATATAAATACTTGACGTTAGAAGCTAAGAAAAGGCCAAGGACGGAAGTGTGAGGAAGAATATAGAATCATGAGTAGGGTGTTAAACTAAAACGGGAAAGACAAAGTTGTAAATATAAACCAAGAATAGGACCTGAAAATTTACTCCCCATTTTGCTCCCGGACCAACGGCTCGAAACGCCCGCCCTATCTACTCCTGCGGTACCCACTACTGAAGTTTACCCGCGGGTCAGTGCTATACCTGCGGCCCACTCCCATCTCTGCGTGCCATTATCCAATTCACCTGATTATCAGACAGTTCCAAGCCAGCAAGAGCCTTACTATTTCAAGCGAAGAGAATATATATATATATATATATATATATATATATATATATATATATATATATATATATATATATATATAGGACTTTTTTAACTATTTCCCCCCCAACTCGTTTGGGGGGGAAATAGTTAAATTGGGGTCATGTGTTAAGATATATTTAAAGGTTGTAGTAAAGGTCATAAAAGTTTCGTGGATGATTCTCACCTATTCTTAATAACAAATAAGATAATCTTCATTACGTTCAAATTAAAAAATATTTATTTTTATATAACTTATTAGCTCTAGCTAAGTCTTAAATTTAGCATGGACATTCTACAGTGAACCAACTAATGCATACGTCATAAATAATTCAAGAAAGTTAAATGTTACATACTTTTAAAATTCAAAAATTTTAAAATTTTACTTTTTTAGAATTTTTAGAAAATTTAAAGTCTTTAGCTACAAATTGATTAGATGCATTTGTTGTCAGCTCCATTTGTGCAAATTAATCTTGCGGTTACTTTAATAAGAGATTATGTACATTTTTCACTTTGGGGGGGGGAAATAGTTAAATGTGGTCTGTTGGGGGGGGGAAGTAATTAAAGAGATCCTATATATATATACTGAAGTACTTGGACACTAACATTTACTTCGTTTACAAAGAAAAGTACAAAGCGGCTTTCAAAAAGTTTTCTAATATAAAGAAATTAGATTTTCCTTCTTTTCGAAGGTTTTGACAATTTCTGTTAAAAAACCAAGTTGTCTGATAAGCATTGCATAAATCTCCAAAAATCAGGATCTTAGGGCCTTTTCGCGAATAGATAGAGTAGAGTTAAAATTAACTCGATCCTTTTCGCGAATGAGTTAAGAGTTAAATTTAACTCGCCGAGTTATGCTGAGTTAAAAATTTTAACTCCACTCGCATTCATGAAAAGAGTTAAAATAAACTCTACTCTTTTCGCGAATGATTAAATTTAACTCTGGCTAACTCCGCTTCATGTTTTTCTATACAAATTTAACCCGCTTCCAACTACGCGAGTTAGAGGGAGTTAAAACCTTCAGTAATCAGTGAACAGCCTTTGTAAAAAGTTGTCATAGCTCACTTAATATTAGACATTTTAAAACACTTTTTGTATCATTTTAAATGTAATTAAAGAATGGACTTATTGAAATATTTTATTTAAGCATGGTTACCGCGCAGCTATTGCTTTGTTGCGTTACTATAGGCTTAAAATTGTTGTCACGTTAATTTTGCGGGATGCAGTTGCAAAATTTTGGCTGTCACTGATGTTCCATTGTATATATTAAATAGATAAAAGTTTCTATATAAACAGCAGACATTTACACAAATTTCTGTGTGAAAAACGGCTCTGAATTTGGTTAGCTGCTTTAGCCAATCAGACAGCATTCAATGTTTAAAGTTACTGGCTGTTTCGTTAGCTGCCATTTGATTGGCTGTTTCGTTAGCTGCCATTTGATTGGCTGTTTAGTTAGCTGCCATTTGATTGGCTGTTAATTCTACAGTGGGTGCAGTAACAACGTAGAGTTTAACCTAACATGCCAATGGGTCTGCCTAAAAAGCGGAAGCGGAAACGGAAAAGCGGGTCTAAAAGGCGGAAACGGAATCAGGTTCCAAAACGAGTAACAGCAAGTTGAAACTGGTCAAACTTGTGAATAAATAAATAGGATTACGGTCTAGTTTTTTGTAGAACCAAAAACCAAATGCTAAAAGCTAAATCCTATATGTTGAAATATTTAGTGAATTATGCAATAGTAATTGCATAAACAAATAGTTATTAAGTAAAATCGTTACTGAAAATGAGAAAACTAGCAGAGTGAAACGCTCTGCACTTTTAGGATCACAAATAAATATATGCACATTTCAGACTGCTTTTCAGTTACAACCAAACCAGCTTTACTTCTTCAACAGTTTTCAGGGTCTGTTTCGATTATTAATTCATTATCCCAGCACCCATTTCATGGGTAACCATTTCCTGGTAAAATCTTAGAATCGAACTCGAATCGAATAATCGCTCTGTGTATAGTTCCGTTTGTCCAAAAAGTATTTTTCACCAGCAAACTAAAGTCGTACTAAGGTAAAAACCATACGTGTGCTTGGGGGGGGGGTTTCCACCCCCCCCAGACCTGAGCTACCCCCCCCCACCGGGGTCCCCCACCCCCCCCCCCCAGAATCCGGATTTTTCCGGTAAAAAACCGGAAAAATCCGGTTTTTCGGCGGCCTCCGGCCGCCCTTCACCCCCCCCAGAACTTCCCCTCCTGCACATGTCTGGTAAAAACTAAAAAGAATCTAAGTTTAGAAATGGTTGCCGTTAAAAGGGGAATTTGGGATAAACTTTCTTTTAGTTTATGGATTGATTTTGTATCCTGCAATGAAATTTTTTAATGCGAAGAAATTAAAATTTTCCAATTGCATTTTGATTTCGGATGTTTCTTTTGATTAGTTTTACATGTTTAATAAAATAATTTAACTTAATAAATTTATCCGTATCCATTGTTATCCATTAAATGTCCAAAAATTTGTTTAATTGTGAACAGGTTTTCTCCAGATATATTTTTTCGTATTTTTTCGTGTCGTTCTCTTATTTTTATTTTGATGTATCTATAGACTTTCAGTTATTATACATTCATTTTATTCATTCATGAAATTTCCATTTCTTTTAATCAAAGCACGGCAAGTTTACTACACGCTTAACACGTTGCTGGCAGAATGCTAACGAATTAAGATTTTTCGTTGGATGCCAAAACTGTGCCACAGCGCCGTCTAGCGAGTGAAATGTCTGGAACACACTAAATGTTTCCGCTTCCGTTTTAGACCGTTTTTCTGTTTCCGCATTTTAGACATATTTTGGATTCCGCGTTTTAGACAAAATTCCGTTTCCACATTTATACCGTGTTTTCGTTTTTATTTCCGCTTTCTAGACCACATTTCCGCTTTCATTCGGCTTCCGCTTTTTAGACAGACCCCAAGCCAATGCCATTTTCTTACATTCATAAAATTAGCTGTTACTATCATGTCAAGTCAACGTTAAGTTAAACTATGTAAAAGAGTTCTTTGAACTTGATACCGTTTCATGGAAATGCCAAACTCTGTTTTAGACGAATGATCTACCTTATGTTTCGGAAGAACAACAATAAGCAGGAAAGTGTATGAGGTTGTTTATATAAATGCAGAACTGCAGGTTGTATCCTATAAATCCTGCGAAAGCGGTGTTTGGTTTTCATAATCATTTAAACGTCGCAACTAAAAAGTGTAAAGCTGATAAACACGAAGAAATTTGAATCGTCATTCAATATTCCGAAATGGTGCACCCCGTAAATTTAGGCTATATACAAGGTCAGCAATTCAAAATTTGACGCAGTGTTACATAATAAGTATGCTAAAAATACTTCCACAATAAAGTTTACCTGAATTCAGCAGCTTTTATGACCGTTACGTTAATCAGCTAAAATTAACTCTGCTTACGAATTCGTGAAAAGAGCAGAGTAGAGTAGAGTTCAAATTAACTCTGTCTAACTCTTTTCGCGAATGGAAGAGTTAATTTTAACTCTGCGCTTTTTAACTCCTCTTAACTCTGCTGGCCGAGTTAAGAGGAGTTAACAACGCGCAGAGTTAAAATTAACTCTATCCATTCGCGAAAAGGGTAGAGTTAATTTTAACTCTACTCTACTCTGCTCTGCTCCACTCTACCCATTCGCGAAAAGGCCCTTAGAGTTTAAAACAAAATATAAGAAAGATAAAATACCTGTGCATGTTGTTACAGATATCGAGCTGGGCAGATTAACCTATGATCGTGATGTTGAAAGAATGAAACCAAGAACGAAAATAATGTATTTTATTAGGCTAAGTTAACCCTTAGTTTCAGAGCAATTCAAGTGCAAACCTTGTGTTCTAGATTAAAATCGTTTTGGTAATCCTTGTGCAACAATTGTTTGTGTAGCACTTTGGTAGTGCAAGTTGATGAGAAACCAGCAGATTTCACATTAGATAAGTGATTATCAGTAAGCTATAATCCATTACGTACGTATTTTCAGTTTTAGGCATGTTATGACACATGAAGAGAGATACCAATTTAATCTTAAAGTGAAACTTTCTATTGCGCTGTTTCCACTTTAGCTGGCGTCAAGAAAAACTACATAAAACATTTAATTTGGAAGTTGCAATTTCTTGACAACTTAAGAACTATACGTACGTAGTGACTTTAGTGCGAATTTTGTCGTTGTAATCCTCCTACACAGCTCGAGTGTGACTGGACGTTATGCGCGTGTGCATGCGTAGGTGGGCAGGTGTGTGTGTGGGTATGTGTAGGTGTGTATACAGAAATAGAATGACTGATTGACTGAGAGAAAATTGATTTTGAATTTCGAGACCCGAAATTTAACCAGCAACGTCTCACTTCGATGAGCTCACTCACATTGAGCCACACCACACAGGTATACTAGGTTTAGTAAGTAACCAGCTAGGTTTAGTAAGTTTATACTATATATATTTCATATTTTATTTTGATACTTTTATGATTTCTTTATATTTATAGTTTTGTTGGAACTTCTCTTTTGGAGTCATTATGCTTATCATGTAATATCGCTGGGTTTTTTTACATGTTGTTCGCCTTGGTTGTATATACCGGGCAAATCAGGTGATGGTTTTTTCGGGCTGTGCCGCCTTCGCCGTCTATCCTATCTATGACTTTAAATAGGATAACTTTAAGCAGGTAGGAAACATTTTGTTTAGTTTTTTCTCTAGCAGCATGAGTACATAATAAAAGTATGACAAGCGTCACACTCTATGCAACGAAGACACAAGCTATGCTTTGCGCGCTAGCTGCTGACCACTCCCCCACAAATTGACCTCCTCCCACACCACCCCTATATGGGAACGTGGTCCAAACGGGGGACGCTCACTGCTTCAACAAACGTGTCTTGTAGTTCTAGTTCTGATGCCTTTTTATTTAATAACTGGCTCGCTGTATATTACTCTGCAATAAAACTAAAATAGTGTGCAGTTATTGTCAAACAGCTTAAAACAGTTCTTCTTCAAACAAATGCAGGTTTTGCTTCATTCATCCAAGTCTCCATAACTTTCTATGACTAGTGACAGATCACGTGACTTTTAACGCAATCAGCCCATTCCAAAGTCTGATTTCATTTTGAAGCGATAGTTTATTCAAAATCCTCTCCTTCACATTTTTTGTCCGTCTCCTTACTGCCCCAAAGGCGGAGGAGTGACCAGTTTGGAGGATCCGATCAGCATCAGGAGGGCAGTAACGGCACAGGTTGCGGTCACAAACAGTATCAAACAAATCTTTTCCAGAACAACGGCTCCCGATTCCCATTCATTGGACTCTTCCGCCGTTTCCGATCGCCAAGATTCCAGACACTGACGGATCATCCTAAGTTCCTGCAGAAGCCGAAGTTGGCAGGACACCACTGCGGGTTCACTGGAAAGGGGAATCGCAGAGCCGCCGTTTTGTAGAATTGGACTGGGATTCAGGTTTGCTGTCAGGCTGAGATGGGGAGGGTGAAACAGGAGTGGATCTATTTCATGATTTTCCACGGGTTCCGTTACAGGAAGTGTGCTGGAGTTGCTTTTGCTCTGAAATAAACCAATAAAATAATAAACAATATTTTGCCACATAAAGAGAACGTTACTGTTAATAATGGATCAAGCATGGCGAACAAACGTTTCACTCTATCACTTTATGGTCCATTCCATTCACTCAATTTCCTCACCCACCCAAAACAAATTCTAGAAGCACCGTATTTGCAGTCAAAGTTTGTCCTTTACTTTCATTAGACCACCAATACAATACAATAATTGTTGTCAATGACCACTGCAGCCAAAATTGTGTTCTAACTCATCAGAATACCGACTAAAGAAACATCTTAATGCTGTCACTGAGAGCTACAAAGACACTAAAACTAAATGGAAACGTACTGTGAGTTTCACATTTTTGGGATAGGAGCATGTGAGCTTGAGAAACCATCTAAGCAAGCAGGTACTTTTTTTGTTGAGCCGACCCTTGTTATGCATGGAGACAATTATTACAGTAAACGTGACACCCAAACCAACTAGAACGATCAATGCCAGAATAAACCAACCTAAAATAATAAGAACAGTTCCTAGGAAGAGATTAACATCCTTTTATTTGTAACCAGTCACAGCAAAACTTTCTTAAATGTACAAACCAAGCTTCTTTTCTTGGCTTGGTCGGACTTCTGTAGTTGGCCGGCCAACAGCCAAAGCCCAACGGCCAGCGGCCAATAAACAGCTGCCAAAGTGCAAGATTCAGTCTTACATAGACTGAAATATTTCCTGTAAATCCCAAAAGATCGGTTGGTCGGTGTGGCCATTCCACCATTGGGCGGCCATTGGCCACTCGGCCAACGTCCGACACCACCACATTACCGACTCAAATAGACCCATAAAATAGCTTTCACCAAATTCGAAATATGGAAGCAAAGTTCTGTCTCTGTGCAAGAACTATTTCAATTTATTAATTTTGTAGACTTCCATTATCAGAACCACCCAAGCCAACACGAACATTGATTGATCATCATCGATTATTCTGTGAACTTACCTAAAAGTGATACAGAGGTTGAAGAATGTGGGGTATGATCCGCCAACTGCAGAAGGAGTACAGCCAAAGCCAGTAGAGTGGTCAGGCCAAGGGTCACCTTTTCTTGCCGATCTCCAGAACTGCTGCTTGGCGTAAAGAAACCGATATAGTTTATCAAAGACAGTACAACGGACGGTATCACCAAATTAACCGTATAGAAGAGGGGTTTTCGTTGTAGAATTAAGTTATACTCAATCATGGTGTAATTGTAGGGACAGCATTCGTACTGACGAGCCACAGGTTCGGCATAGAAGCTGATCACATCCCACTGTTCATTTGGTATAAAGTATTTCAGAGTAACGTTGATTCCTTCGGTTGAGAAATCGATGGCGCTGGAATCGTGAGTCCACGAACCAAAGCTGAAATCAGTCATAAATTTGGCAGACATTTGTTAATTAGCGAGACGACAATTATTGAATTATTAATATCAAATAAGCCGTTTACATATGGACACGACATACACAGAGAGCAGTTGATATCTGGTTATTTGTCAGAAAATATAAATTGCAAAATTTCAAATAGAATTGATGACGCATCAGGAAAGAAAGATTAGCAAAGTTGGAAATCAAAACCGCACCCAGTGAGCTTCGAAGTCAAGCATGATAAATTTAGTATCATTTGTTACTATTAAAGATCTTGGACCTACATTAGTTTACAATTCTGTGTGTCGTAGGGAAAGTTAGTTACATCCATATTACAAGTTGTTTTGAGGATGGCAGGATACTGTAGTCTTAGTTCTCCACTCTGCGTTGACATGTTGGGAACCACTGCAACATTGATTAATCGTTGAACATTCACTGTATCCATCACTAAACTGCAATACCAAAGTTCTGTTTTCCATAACGTTCATATGTATTTTCTCGTTTTGTGTCACTTTTATGCAGCGCTGCTGTGATTGTTTTGGATGTTGTAAATGACTAGATCTTGGTGAAGTCAATCAAGATTTTATAGAGGCCCTAAATGACAATTGCTCAAATCAGTGAGAGTGCGCTTTCTAATTTAAACGACATTCCTCCCTGTCACAGATTACGAACAAGAATTATAATACCTTTACCAATCAGCTAAAGAGGAGCATCTTTTGCTTAGTAGAGTTAGCTGCAGTAACTATAAATTTTGGAGGACAATTCATGATTGCAGTAATTATCAGATTATATTAGTAATATGACTGAAGTTTGGTACATACTTGTTATAAAGATATGTATCTGGTCGCCAAACATCATCATATGGTAAACTAAGCTCTGATATGTTGTCATACTCCCTTGGATCCCAGAACAAATATTCATCTGACCAGAACTAAACAATAAAGAAACTAAAATTTAGCAGGTTACTGGAGGCGGAGCGCTAACTTCTCGCAACGGAACAATTGTGACTATGGCTCCGAAAATCCGACCG
>JASAND010007235.1:0-18035 GCA_030248195.1 Trissonchulus latispiculum | reverse complement strand
TGTACTTCGTTCAGTTGTGTGTGTGTGGGGGGGGGGGGGGGGGGGGGGGGGGAGCGAAAAGGCCGATGAGGCGGCCAAAAATGCCGCCACCTTAGCGCAAAATCTACGTAGTGCCTCTGAACTTTACAACTGCCAAAGCCGTAATTAGGCGCCACTGCCGGAATAAAAACGCAGAAGTGCGCACAACAGACTCGTTGGGTATATACGGTGGAACCTACCACAAAAAGGCTGACGAAATCGGCCTCAGCAGGAAGCATCGGGCTGTACTGGCCAGGCGCGCAGCCAGGGGGGGGGAATGGGGGGAATTCCCCCCCGAAATTGTGTTGCCCCCAGAAATTTTTTCCTGCCACGTGTGTAAACGCCTCATTTTCAAAAATTTTCGCGCCTTCGGCGCGATATATGTGTATTATACCATTATAATACGTGTTTCGCACTGAAAAATGAGTACTAATTACCCTATTTGGTCGACTTTGACCACCTTCTGCATTATGTAGGTGCATGAACAAGCACTACGCCTTAAATATTAATGTAATTTCAACGAATGCTCTGTAAAAATTCCACGAAGGTCACGAAATAGAAAAATTTTTCAGCTTCTGGGGGGCAGCCCACCAGACCCTTCGGAAAAATTTTGCATTCCCCCCCCCCGAAATTTTTTTCTGGCTACGCTAGTGGTACTGGCCCAACTTAGAAGTAAAGGACACTGCACCCTGTTGGCCCAGTACAGACACCGAATTGGAATAGCACAGACTCCTGTTTGCCCTAGCTGTGGCGAGCAGGAGGAGGACCTGCACCACCTTATAGTCGACTGTCCCGCCCATACCAATATCCGTACCCGGTACATTGGGCCCAATCCCTCCCTCGGGGTCCTGTCGGAGGAGCCTCTGGCTGTGGTGGAATTCCTAGGGGTGGGGAGGCTAGACTAGCCTCTCTGGTCATATTGGAATTCCCAGAAGATCCAGGGAAACAACAACAACAACAACAAGAAAATGTATAGAAAAATTTTTTCCATGGGCCGTTTGAAAAATCGGTGTAAAGTATTGACCTTATTCTGGACTCAGAAACATGTTGGCAATCAAGTTTTCGAGTTAAAAACACTGTCTAATGTTAAAATTATATACATGTTTTACATTACATTTACATTTCATGTTTTTCGGCATTAGCAATGGCTGAAAGTGCGATTTTTTACATAAAAATAGAACAACATTTTTGGGGGAGGTTTGGGGGGGGGGGGGTCGGGGAGGTCTAAAAAGGGCCCCCCAACCCAAATCCCCGTTACACCTACGTATGTTCGGACCCCCCCCCACTTTCACCCCCCCCTATGGCATTTTTTAGGGTTCTGAAAGGGGGGGCTTCGCCCCCTATGGAGAGGGAAGTGGGGGGGGGGCGAGTCCAACGCTACCGCGACCCCTATAATATGAGTGAAAATGGTCGAATGACCGTGTAAAACAAGGCTGCGCAGAAGCTGCGCAGATTCTTGCGCAGATTATGTGCGCAAACAATTGTACGTGTCGAGTTTAGTATATTCGCCAAGTTTCATCCCCGTACCACTTTCCGTTAAAAAGTTGCGCCAAAAATCGCTTACGAGAGTGATGTTTTTTCCGGTTCTCCGCTTTGACGTCTGGTAAGGGGGTTTTGTAGCTTTAATAACAACAGATAGAAAATTTTTTGCCTATGAAAACCATATATAGTCAAGCGGGAAAAAACCCACTTTTCAGATTTTTGGCCAGAACTTTTTAATGGTTTGACATATCGAAATGCTGATTATACAAGCTAGGCCTAGTCGTAAGCTTTCTTATGAGCTATAGAACCCCTCTCTAGGGTGTGCCGTTAGCGAGAAAAATTGTCCCAAACTGGCGGGAAAAAAACCCAATGCGGGAAAAAACCCATATGCGGGAAAAAACCCACCCCAAAAATTTTTTGGCAAGTTGCCAGGAGCATTTCTAACCATTCCAAATGAAAGAGCGGGTTGTTTTTAGTACAACTGCATCAAAATATATTAGCTTTGTACTAAAATTGAGGTCATATGGTCATTTGAAAATGTTGTATCTTTAACACATAAACATAGGCAAATTTTGGAATTTTTAAAAATTGTTTATTTTCGGCAGTTTAAGCATCCTATCGTGTAGAAAACGTGTTTTTCTTGTATTTAGAGCCAAACTAGACCCATTTTAAGGCAAAAATAAGCATTTTTGGTCAAAATTGAAATTTTGGCTTGAAATGGCACCGTGTCCGATTTATATAGACCCCCTGGACCACCCATAACAGTACGAACCCAGGTAAAACCTATACCAATTTAATCTATAGGCTCTATTAAACAAATGTATGTATTGATTTGACCTTTCCGGTCAATGGTTAGAAAAAATCTAATTTTGAAAAGTGGGTTTTTTTCCCGCCGTGGGGTTTTTCCCCGCCAACTCCAGGTCACCCCCAGGTCGCACCGGAGGGGTCAGAGCAGTGTGACATATATCATCATGAAGCGCAACAGATGCCCTACAGGTACATACAATCCGCTTTGATCTAAGTCTTTCCAGTAATTCAGGGTGGCCCGGCAAAGTTTGCCAAATATCGGCACTTGGTCGGACCAAAATTTCCAAAAATTCCAAAGTCCCAAAAAATTTGCAGGGAAGCAGTGGGAGCTACCATAATACACCCTCCAGGGTTATTTTGGATGCTCTTCAAGAAAGGCTATTAAAATCCTAGATAGCTCATACCGGTAAGCCCACACTGGGGGTGGGTTTTTTTCCCGCATTGGCGAGTGGGTTTTTTTCCCGCTTGACTATATATTCTTGGAGTACGCAACAAAAATAAGCCGATAGGCTAGTTTTTATGCCTCCCAGAGCCGGAAAATATTTTGGCAGGGGGCCAAAGTCGGCCAAAACGCTAAAATGGCCAAAAAGTATGCTTCAAAGGCGCCGTAATAAGTCAGACTGGGCTATATATGGGGCAATACTGCCTATATGGCTGAATAGGACACATATCAGGGTCGTTCAATTGCTATATGATTTTCCGGCCCTGAGCGTAATTTTTGGGTACTGGCCTGCTAAAGTTGGTGAATTTTGGGTCCAACTTTGAACTTAGTTTTTTCGCTTATTTTGCGACCTGGAAGCCTCAAATCTTGCATACAAAGGTTTTTGCGGACGGAGAATCGATTCCCGCTATCAATTTTGCTGCCCGACTGACCCAAGTTGCTGGGCTGGTTCCACTTTGCCGTCTGGAGGGTCATGTTGGCAACCGCTACCTGGAGGCCCATACTGGGCTCTACTTGGCCTCTCGAAACGTTCTCTATAGGGGTTTTCTGGTGCGCCCAGCTCATATCCGATGTCCGTTTTGCCGTCCGACTCATCCATCTTGCTGGGCTGTTTCCACTTTGTCGTCTGGAGGGTCATGTCGGCAACCGCTTCCTGGAGGTCCATACTAGGCTCTACTTGGCCTCTCAAAACTTTCTCTATAGGGGTTTTCTGGTGCGCCCAGCTCATTTCCGGTGTCGTTTTGCTGTACAACGCACCCATTTTGCTGGGCTGGCTCCACTTGACCGTCTGAGGGGTCAGGTCGGTAAGGGGTCAGGTGGTCCAAAATGAAATTTTCAAAAGTGGTCAAATTTGGTACGAAATGAAAGCCCTAAGTGAGCTGAGCAACTTTTGTCAGAGAATTGCATGCTCAAAGTGGCTGTAGAGTGCTGTGGTGGGGTGGGGTCTTAGGCGATTTTCGGTCAAAAATGAAATTTTTCAAAAGTGGTAAAATTGGGTACCAAATGAAAGCCCTAAGTGAGCTGAGCAACTTTTGTCATAGAATTGCATGCTCAAAGTGGCTATAGAGTGCTGTGGTGGGGTGGGGTGGGGATTTAGGCGATTTTCGGTCAAAAATGAAATTTTTCAAAAGTGGTCAAATTTGGTACGAAATGAAAGCCCTAAGTGAGCTGAGCAACTTTTGTCATAGAATTGCTTGCTCAAAGTGGCTGTAGAGTGCTGTGGTGGGGTGGGGTGGGGACTTAGGCGATTTTCGGTCAAAAATGAAATTTTTCAAAAGTGGTCAAATTTGGTACCGAATGGAAGCCCTAAGTGAGCTGAGCAACTTTTGTCATAGAATTGCATGCTCAAAGTGGCTGTAGAGTGCTGTGGTGGGGTGGGGTGGGGACATAAGCGATTTTGGGTCAAATATGAAATTTTCCAAAAGTGGTCAAAATAGTATCTGCTTGCGCATGGTGTTCGGAAATATATTATGTTGGTTCTTTTTTGCGCATACATATGTAAAAGAATGGAAAACAAGAACCAAAAATGCTCCTTCGTCGCATGTAAAATACATATGAGTACTCTCAGGCAGGGGCCCGTTGCATAAAAGTGATTAGTTGATTAGTGATTAGTGATTAGTTGATTAGTGTAGCAGTTTTTCGAGGATAATGAAAGCTATGAATGGGCTGCGACAATAATTTATATATCATGTTGAAGCGCTTTAAGCGTTCTAATGAAATCAAAAGTTTAAATTAGGTTACAATTTAAATTGGAATGATGCCAGCTTAAAAAGTAAAGAGATTAAGATTGAGTTCAAAATTTTCCTCTGACTGAATGAGTCCAGTGAAGATAAATTAACTACTTAATGATTTTTGGGTAAAGCACTGCAACAGCTACGATATGGTGCCAAAAACTCCAAAAATGGTGGGCTGCAGCAAACGTTTTTCTGGAAAAACTGCTACACTAATCAACTAATCACTTTTATGCAACGGGCCCCAGGTTGTACAAACACGGAAACTAGCCTGTAAAATGCATATGAGTGCCAGTAGCGTTGAGGTTGTAAATTAAGGAAAACAAGTTGCAACGGCTTAACATATGAGCCTGTCCTACAACGAGGCTCATATTGGCGTCACAGTGCAGCCATCTTAAAGATCACCAGGTCATCATATTAAAGAAAAAACGAATGAATAGACATAACATGTTAACATTGTGGCTTGAAAGAAATGGACAGAACGAAGTGAACTGCGACACCTCAAGTTTAACTGTACATAGGCAGGCTGATGTTTCCCGAAACACCATGGCACCTACTATTTCCGGAAGCACTATAGTACACCTACTGTATTCTCGGAACACTATGACACACTACTCTCACATACGAAATGCTTTCCCCACATGGCTCTGAGTCAGAGCGCAGAGTGGCATCGGCATGAAGTATAATGCGCATGCACAGTATAATGTCTTAGCGACAAGATGTGTGAAGGACAATTTTGTAATGAAAAGCTTTACGTGCTATTTACGTATATGAAGGTCAAATTTCGACAAATTATATTATGACATACGCCAATATGAGCCTCGTTGTAGGACAGGCTCATATGTTAAGCCGTTGCAACTTGTTTTCCTTAACCTCAACGCCACTCATATGCATTTTACAGGCTAGTTTCCGTGTTTGTACAACCTGCCTGAGAGTACTCATATGTATTTTACATGCGACGAAGGAGCATTTTTGGTTCTTGTATATACGTATATATATATATATATATAAAATACCACAATATTTAGCGAACAATTAACGTTTTTTTAGGTCAAAACACAAAAAATCGCTTTTAAGGTTTAACTTATATATATAAGACCATAAATTAGCTAACTCAGAAAATTTTTGAAAATTTGACCTCAAAAACTTAATTTTTCGACACTTTTGGGCGACCCCCAAAAAAGTGAGGGGGGGGGCTTGCCGAAAAGTGGGGGATGAAAGCGGAGGAGGTTGCCAAAAGTGGGGGCTTTCGAAAAGGGGGGGCACTAAAAAATGCCAGCCCCTTTTAGCAAGCCCCCCACTAGGGATCGACCGGAACTCCAAAAAACCGGAACCGGAACCGGCTTTAAAAAACCGGAACCGGAACCAGCAATTTACTACAAAAATCGAAATTTTTTTCTGACGTTTTGGACAATTTTTGCACAATTTTTTCCTTTTTTGTAGTTACTAGAACATTGTAATAACGTTTGAATTATATTTTATAGTTATTTCAATGCACGAACATGAAATTTGCAATTTATTAAGAGATTTTTGCCTTATAGCATAGTTAAACTTTACTATATAGCTTTAAAATTAAAATTTAAAATTTAAAATTAATTATACACTGTATGAGTATGCTATATTTATATATATATATATAATTATTCGAGCACATTTTCGGTGAATATATAAATGGCATCTATATTTTTACATTATATATACGAATTTCGATGAATAATTTAATCGAATGCACGTTGACTTTTAAAGCAGATTTACTGCCAAATAAGATTTAATTTCTTAATAAGCTAAATAAGTAGATAGAAACTGATTCCACGAAAGTTTTGCGAGCACCAAAAACTGCTCTTACAGCTTTCGGCAAAATAAGTCAGAAACTTGTTTAGTTTTTCTGGCTTGTCTGATAGTTTCTAGTCATAATCAAAAAGTTCATTACCTTTACTACAGCTCCAGGAAAAGTTGCAACATTTTCAAAATACAAAATTTAAAATGTAATGATGCCATTTACACTTTTAGAAAACAAAGATATTATCTACTACCATTTTAGTTTAGTTTTATTCTTTCTGTATTTCAGACAAAATTAAAATAATTTTTCCGAAAATTACTGTTCTTGTACAAATTCCGTGTTGTAAAATCTAATCTGGTTACGAACTTATCAGCTACAAAATTGGACTTGTTTAGAACATCGGCTTTTAATTCCTTAGCTTGTAATTATATCTCAGTATAATTACTTTCCTATTGGAGTTTTCTGATTAAAATACAAATGTTTTCTGCCTGGTTGCAATATATAAATTTTCGTCGATTAAACGTATAAGCCAAAATATTTTTCACAAGTTTCAAAGAAAGTCGATTTGCACAATTTCTCCAAGTTGAATTAAACGAATTTTCTTTTTTTTGGCTAGCTTCATCAGGTTTTTTAATTTTAATTTCCATCCATAATTTTTTAGTAATTCTGTTGATCTCCGCACTGGATTGATTACTAAACAAGCAGCAATAAACTAGGGATGCACCGGGGCCTGGCCCCGGCCCCGGCCCCGGTGGTCAGGCCCCGGTACCGACCGGGGCCAGAAAATTAGCAAAATCTTGTATATAAATTTTTGACATTTTTTGACCAAAATTTTGAATTTTCGAAAGTCAAAAAATGTTACAAATAGTTTGTTTTCCCGCTGATATGAATGAAAACAACGATAGTAACGTTTGTATATCAAAAATTATTGCAAAATTTAAATTTTCAAAAAATTTTTGAAAATTTTCGATTTGGACCCCCAATTTCTAGGCCCCGGCCCCGGCCCCGGCCGGGGCCACGATGAGGTCCCGGCCCCGGTAGTGGCGGCCCCGGTGCATCTCTACAATAAACTTAGTTCATATTTAAAGTCCAGTCTCGATTTAAACAATTGATTTAAGCTAAAACTTATATACATATTTTGATTATATAACAATGCACTCTATAATTTTGAATTAGCATAAGTCGACGCCAGGCTTCAATAATTTAAATTTAGCATTATAGCATCTTCTACCACTACTTAAATTTAAAACATCGGCGGCCTTGTGCTATCTAATCTGATTTTAGTATTAGTTTTGTTTATATATAATAAATTAATATTAATTCATAACAACGATACATTAGACATTATTATTACAAATTCTAAACATTGTAAGTAAAGCAAGAGCGCCGCAGGCGAAAAATTTTGAGTATAGTCAGGGCGGGGCAAAAAACACACCCGAAAAGATGGGGAGAAAAAACACACCCACCCAGAGAACTCAAGGTAGCAGATATAGTGACCTAGTATAGTGCAAATGAAAGCGCTATCTTTTTCCAGTAAAACCATACCCATAAGGTTGGTATTGGCCAAAGCGTTATATTCTGACACTGTTCCAAAGTTGACCCCTTAAACCACCTCTGAAACCTAAGAAATTTTAAATTTTGCTAAGCTTATTTCTAGACACCTATAAGGAAAACTTAGCTAGTCTTCGGCATAGGGGTATATGTGGACCCCTCTAGCGTTTGGTATAGACGGCAGCCTCCTGCTTTTTATGCCGGCTGAGTACTGGGTGTGTTTTTTCTCCCCACCCATTTTGACCCCTCAGCGGGGAAAAAAACACACCACCCAATTTTCACAAATAGTCCAATATGTAGTTCTGAGCAATTCTGATGCTCTTACACGATAAAGCGGGTCTTGTTTTGTAATTTTGGTTCAAAAAATATGCACTTAGAGCCTCTAATAGCTCATAAATTAAGGATTAAAATTTGCTGCATCATCGTTCCAGGTTTCATATGTTTACAAGGCAAATTTTTAAAAATCTTAAAAAACTTAATGAAATTGCAATTAAACGCAAAACTAACTTAAATAATGATAAACAATGACATTTGCACGTGTTTTGGTATATTTATAGTTGTCTGGTGCCGCTTTTGCTGCGATTTGCGATCATTTCATGGGTTCAGGTGCCTTGACATTAAATGCATCTGACTATGTCCGATAAGCAGCTTTCTACTGGAAACAAAGTGCACTGTGTTATTTAGCATGGCCAAAAATGTACGAACAACCGTTAATATGTAACAATTAGTGTCCCGCGGAACACCCAGGATTATTTTTAGCACCGTGTTTTTTCCCCGCCGGTGTGTTTTTTCCCCAAATTGCGGGGAGAAAAAACAGACAAAATCGATTATTGCTACTGATGTACAAGGGATCAGGCGGATTTCTATACATGAATCGATAGAACTAGGAGCGATATACACCATGGTACAAACGCAAGCTCTCTCCGCCTTAAGACAAAAAAGTTACAGCCTTAGTTCCGTATATGTGTTTTTTCCCCGCCCTGACTATAAATCATATTCTGTTTATATATAAGAGAATCGCAGTTTTTCAGAAAGTTTTAAAGAAGTTTGATAAAATTTTTGAAAATTTTAATAAAATTTTGCTTTTGATCATATGCTAAAATTGGTTCCGGTTCCGGTACGTTTTCAAAAACCGGAACCGGAACCAAAAAGTACCGGAACCGGAATTCCGGTCGATCCCTACCCCCCACCCATAGGTGTAACGGAGATTTGGGGGGCACTCTGGAGACCCCCCAAGTGCCCCGCCCCATGACCCCCAACCCTTCTCCCCCAAAAAACGTTTCTATTTTTATGCCAAAAATCGCATTTACAGCGGTTTCCAATGGCAATGAACATTCAACTATGAAGTAATTTTGACATTAAACTATGACAATGTTTTTAAACTCGAAAACTTGATTGCCAACATGTTTCCAAGTCCAAAATAAGGTCAATAATGAAAGAGTCAGAAAGCCCATAATACAGTTAAAAACGTGTATTTCTCGCAATGATAAACACTTTAAACCAAAAATTTGGACATTTTTGAAAAATTTTGCAAAATTTACCCTAAAAATACCCAATTTCTTGCCGTTGCGACCATAGGCATAGGTGTAATTGGGGGGAGGTTTGGGGGGGTAACCCCCCCAGCCATTTTTCCAAACCACCCCCAAAAATTTTTGGGGGCCCCCGGCCCCCCCCCCCCACCTGGGGGGGGGGAGTCGCGCCGAAGGCGCGAAAAATTGGCCAAAAATCGGGTATTTTTAGGGTAAATTTTGCAAAATTTTTCAAAAATGTTCAGATTTTTCGTTTAAACTGTTCATTAGTGCGTGAAATACACGTTTTCAGCAGTTTTATGGACTTTCTGACTCAATATTGACCAGGGTTTTTTTTCAAAATCGGACCTGTGTAAATCTTGTGTAAATTTAAATTTCACTGTGTATTTTTGTTTGAAGCTGTGTAAAATTTAAAAGTGTCGTTTTTCAACTGTAATAAAATACATTTAGACGTTATTTTCTTGCTACAATGTTATTTTCGGATCATTCAAGCCAAAGTTATGCCAACTGCACTTGTGTAACATTTCGAAAGAAGCCACGCGGGGGGTCTGGGGGGCGGAGCCCCCCAGAAGTTGAGAAAATTTTGTAAATTGCAATAGAATTCATAATGGAAATGTTTAAAAAGATTAATTCATTAAATGTCAAAAATAAGATTGGACAAATTCAAATTTCTGAAAAACACTTCGCCTCCTGAAACGAATTCTTTATTTTTCCAACTTTTTGGAATAATTTTTTCACAAACTTGCTGGTCACGTACTAAGGTTCGATGCTTTAACTGCTACCGGGGACGGCTCCATATAGTACAGACACACCAATTATACATGAAGGGGGGTCTGGGGGGCGGAGCCCCCCAGAAGTTGAGAAATTTTTTTAAATTAACGGCAGAAACGGCATTGAAAAGTTGTATTCCTTTAGCTTTCGCTTTGAATATTTATTGTGCTAGACATCAACAATTTTATGGCTCACACTGCTTTTTATGATACATGATATGTACAAGAAACGATATTGAACCGTACATATGTATATACTAGCTATACTATACTGTCTTACTAATATTTGCACGCTGTACGTAAATAAATTATACGCAACTGGATAAGCAGAAGTATACATATATATATATGCAGAAACAAGGGACCACCTATATAAAATCAGGGCGCAATCCATAAAACAATTATACAACGGAGGGGGGTCTGGGGGGCTGAGCCCTCCAGAAGTTGAGAAATTTTTTAAATTAACGGCAGAAACGGCATTGAAAAGTTGTATTCCTTTAGCTTTCGCTTTGAATATTTATTGTGCTAGACAGCAACAATTTTATGGCTCACACTGCTTTTTATGATACATGATATGTACAAGAAACGATATTGAACCGTACATATGTATAGCAAGGTTCACAAAAAAAAAATCAAAAATCGAATTTTTGCTGGCAATTTCGCAAATGAAGTCCGATCGAAAAACTTTTGGTACGTATGGAACGGTAGTGACCCCCTCTACATATGGTGCAAATTTCATGCCGGTAGCCCTCGTGTAGCGTGAGTAATAAAAAATTTTTGTGATTTTTTTTTTGTGAACGAATTCACAAAAAAAAATCACTCGTTCACAAAAACAAAATCACCACCGGATCTGATCTCAGGATATAGCTAGGAAATTTTTCTTTTCATGCATAAATAGAGCATAGTCCATAGTGTTATTATGTAAAAAATTTGGACCCCCAAGTTTTTTTTGCACAGGCTGAACTTCGAATTTTGGTTCTCGGCCCCCGGGTCCAAAGTGGCTACCCAGGCCAATGTGCTTGACCTTTATTATTGATACCAGGAAGCTAGGAATCCACTTATTTTGTGTTCTATTGCTCTAGTAAGCACAGAACAAACAATTTGGCGGAGTAATTTCGTATCTGGAATGGTCACGTGACTTGGCCTAGGGTCACGTGACCTGGATCGGGGTCACGTGACTGACCAAAAATTTTATTTCAAGGTCCAAGAAGCCTAAAAACTCGCCTATATAGGTTTTTCGGTGCGTAGAATTCAAATTTGGCATTAGTTTTTAGGTAGCTTTTGCCCAGATAGGTGATCCTGACCACCCCCTGGGTCCGGAGGGTCCGGGCCGGGTCCATCGGCCGGACCGTCTGCCAGAAGGGGGTTGAGGTACCTAAAACATGCTCTATGTAGGTTTTCCGGGTGGCTGAGCTCGAATTTGGCATTAGTTTTATCCTAGCGGTTGCCCCAGAGGCATTTTACAAAAAGTTGATAGTGATTTTTCTTTTGTGAACTTGTTCACAAAAAAAAATCACCCACCGGTAGCGAACCCAGAGGACCTGGCAGGGAATCCAATATATGGTTGGATAGCTTAGAGTTAGGACATGTCACATGCATAATATGGGGTACCTGCGCAAAGTCCATAGTGAGTACCAGCAAAAATTTCAATTTTGGTCCGGAGTTGTCCGAGGGTCCGATTTTGGGTGGGTCGACTATTTTGGGCACCCTAGTCGGAGGAATTGAGCCTCGGCAGCCAAACTTACATATGTTGGGGTTGGGACTTGTGGCTATTACCATGCAAAAAATTTTCCGGCTGCGGCTTGTTGTTAGCCGTCTAGGTGGGTGATTTTTTTTTGTGAATTTTCGGGGTGATTTTTTTTTGTGAACCTTGCTATATATACTAGCTATACTATACTGTCTTACTAATATTTGCACGCTGTACGTAAATAAATTATACGCAACTGGATAAGCAGAAGTATATATATACTTGCAGAAACAATGGAACACCTATATATAATCATGTCGCAATGCTGAAAACAATTATACAACGGAGGGGGGTCTGGGGGGCGGAGCCCTCCAGAAGTTGAGAAATTTTTTAAATTAACGGCAGAAACGGCATTGAAAAGTTGTGTTCCTTTAGCTTTCGTATTGAATATTTCTTGGGTTGTATGGCAACTATTTTTAGGCTCTGAGCTCTGACTGCTTTTATTATTATATATACAAGAGATAAACAAGAAATAATATTGAATAATACTAGCTTCAGAAAACATATGTATAGTTAAATACGAATAAATACTAGCTATTTATATACGAATATTCGCACGCAGTACGAAAATAAATTATACGCAACTGTATAAGTAGAAGCATTAAGACTTAGGAGAATAAAACACCCATAACCATGTTGATGCAGAAATGCAGAAAACCATTCTAAGCCATTGGAAACAGGCGGGGGTCTGGGGGCGGCAGCCCCCAGTTAAAAGCTAGAGCTTTTTTAAAACTTAAAGACTTGAAAACTATTTTTTCAGAGCACTTTTTGTAAAAATTTTCGAAAATTTGGCTGTGTATTTTGTTGTGTAAATTAGTTTTTCACTGTGTAAATTAATTTTTTTTGTGTAAATACACAGTATTTTACACACAAAAAAACCCTGATATTGACCTTATTTTGTAGTTAGAAACATGTTGGCAACCAAGTTTTCGAGTTTAAAACCCCTGTCAAATGTTAAAATTAGTTAATGGTTGGATGTATTTTCGCATTAGCAGTGGCTGAAAATCCGATTTTTGGCATAAAAATAGGAAAAAATTTTTGGGGGAGGTTTGGGGGGGGGGTCTTGGGGGGGGGGTTTGGGGGAGGTCTGAAAAGGGGGCCCGCCCCCAAATTTTGGGGGGAGGGCCCCCCCCCCCCAACCAAAATCCCCGTTACACCTATGACCATAGGTGTAACGGGGATCTGGGTAGGGGGGCCCCCTCCTCCGGAATTTTGGGGGGGGCCCCTTTTTAGACAACCCACGACCCATAGGTGTACCACCTGTTTGGGTTGGGGGGGAGTAGAAGGTCCAAATTTGGCTCGGGGGACCCCACCCAAATCCGAAATTTGGGGGAGGGGGACCCCCCCTAAACTGTACCCAAGTTTTTTTGGCTAAAAATGCTCCTTTTTCGATGTACAGTATAGTCAAGCGGGAAAAAAACCCACTTTTCAGATTTTTGGCCAGAACTTTTTAATGGTTTGACATATCGAAATGCTGATTATACAGGTAGCTAGGCCTAGTCGTAAGCTTTCTTATGAGCTATAGAACACCTCTCTAGGGTGTGCCATTAGCGAGAAAAATTGTCCCAAACTGGCGGGGAAAAAACCCAATGCGGGAAAAAAACCCATATGCGGGAAAAAAAACCCACCCCAAAAAATTTTTGGCAAGTTGCCAGGAGCATTTCTAACCATTCCAAATGAAAGAGCGGGTTGTTTTTAGTACAACTGCATCAAAATATATTAGTTTTTGTACTAAAATTGAGGTCATATGGTCATTTGAAAATGTTGTATCTTTAACACGTAAACATAGGCAAATTTTGGAAATTTTTTAAAATTGTTTATTTTCGGCAGTTTAAGCATCCTATCGTGTAGAAAACGTGTTTTTCTTGTATTTAGAGCCAAACAAGACCCATTTTAAGGCAAAAATAAGCATTTTTGGTCAAAATTGAAATTTTGGCTTGAAATGGCACCGTGTCCGATTTAGACCCCCTGGACCACCCATAACAGTGCGAACCCAGGTAAAACCTATACCAATTTAATCTATAGGCTCTATTAAACAAACGTATGTATTGATTTGACCTTTCCGGTCAATGGTTAGAAAAAAAATTTAATTTTGAAAAGTGGGTTTTTTTTCCCGCCGTGGGTTTTTTTTCCCGCCAACTCCAGGTCACCCCCAGGTCGCACCGGAGGGGTCAGAGCAGTGTGACATATATCATCATGAAGCGCAACAGATGCCCTACAGGTACATACAATCCGCTTTGGTCTAAGTCTTTCCAGTAGTTCAGGGTGGCCCGGCAAAGTTTGCCAAATTTTGGCACTTGGTCGGACCAAAATTTCCAAAAATTTCAAAGTCCCAAAAAATTTGCAGGGAAGCAGTGGGAGCTACCATAATACACCCTCCAGGGTTATTTTGGATGCTCTTCAAGATAGGCTATTAAAATCCTAGATAGCTCATACCGGTAAGCCCACACTGGGGGTGGGTTTTTTTCCCGCATTGGCGAGTGGGTTTTTTTTCCCGCTTGACTATACATAAAACATACTCAAAAGCTTCTGTCGATAGTTTTCGTATCCGAAAATAGGGCTTGAAAATTGACAAATTTGTGCTAAAATATGCCTAAATTAGCCCAGATTGTGGTTTATAATTGCGTATATTACCTTTTAATTGCTATAAATAACCATCTTTAGCTCTTTATATGTGATTTATAGCCATTTTTTCGAATTTTTTTCAAAAATTTTCAGAAATTGCAAAAAATTTTTTCAAAAATTTTGCATTTTTTACCTGGTTCTGACCCAATTTTAGGGGGGGAGGGGGGTTTGAGCTCGGCTTGGGGGGGGAGTAGTTGAGGTCACGTAGGGGGGGAGGGGGGTCTGGCCTCTCCGTGGGGGGGGGGTCTCACAGGGGGCAAACTGTAGCCTGGTTCACCTATGCCACGACCCCCCCAAACGTCCCCCAAAAAATTATTCTATTTTTTCTATTTTTACGCCAAAAATCGCATTTTCAGCCATTGCTAATGCCGAAAAACATGAAATCATTAAGTAATTTTAACACTAGACAGTGTATTTAAACTAGAAAACTTGATTGACAACATGTTTCTGAGTCCAGAACAAGGTCAATATTGAGTCTAGAAGTCCATAAAACCACTGGCGGATCCAGGATTTCGTGACGGGGGGCGGTAAAAGTTGTCCCAAAAATTTCTGGGGGTGTTTGGAAAAATGGCTGGGGGGTTACCCCCCCCCCAATTACACCTACGGTTGCGACTACTCCGCAATTAGGGCGAAGGCGCGAAAGTCCACACCGTTGGCTTAACGTGTTTATTATCGCGAGAAATATACGCCTCTAGCGGTTTCATGGACTTCTAGATTCAATATTGGCCTTATCCTTTTGTGGCCATTTTTTGAAATTTCTGAGGTCAGACTCCTGGGGTGGGGGGGGTTGGGTTAGTGGTGGGTAGTGGTAGGGTCGGGACGTACCGCCCTCACATTTCTTGGGTCGACCCTCGACCCAACCCCCCCCCCCCCCCCGTACCCCCCCCAGCCCCAACCCTCCCCCCAAAAAAATTTCAATTTTTATGTCAAAAATCGCATTTTCAGCCGTTTATAATACTAACAAACATCGAATCATGAAGTAATTTTAACCATTAAGTAATTTAATTTAACATTGTGTTTTGACAGTGTTTTTAAACTGGATAACTTGATTGCCAAAAAGTTTCTGAGTCCATAATAAGGTCAATATTGACTGTAGATGTCTATTAAACCGTTATAAACGTGTATTTCTCGCAATAATAACCATTTTGAACTACACAAGAGGATTAATGTATTAAACGTTTTGAATTTAAATATCTCCTTCATTCCTTTATAAATTTGTTTGAAATTTTCCATGCAAGTTTTATTAATTTATACGCTCAGGCTATTATTTAGTTTTTCGTAAAAGCGCATTTTCGATTTTTAGCTTAATTTGAAATATTGTAAATTCTATATCTTGCTTGCTTTTTTCCAAAAGCAAAGCAAACGGCATGAGTGAGATGTAAAACATTTCGGGAAAAGTTGGTCAAGTTTGGTTGAAGCAGTGACGAGAAAATCAAAAACAAAGAATTCGCAACTTTTCATTGTTTGCTTTGGTATTCGGAATAAGTAAAGCTTTCAAGCAGCTGCAAAGTGTTTTCGGTTAAATAAGTAACACAACGACAACCGTTAAAACCCAATAGATTGAATTTTAGGATAAATGGTTCTTGCTTTGCATTGAGTGTGCAAACGGTCAACGTAATTCAGCTATATATTCAGCCGCTTGTATGTTTTCGATAGAAACCGCGTACAGAAGACATATGCACATCATTTTAAAGCGCTTTTTGTGCCCTTTCACATGGCAGGGCAAAATTCAATATATAAAGAGTAAATAAAATTTTGATTATTTGCACATGCGCAAAGCCACGATGGTAGCTAGCCAATTATGCACTCTCTACCACTAAGATTTTGTGCAAAGATAGTTTGCCAACCAGTCTTGCTTTACCCAATGCTTTGTCAAGATTGCTTCATCCATGGAAAAATTCCGTAGGAAATCCCGTTAGTGGTACGACCAACTTAAGTTCGGAGTTAGCATATTTGAAAAAGCGTTTTGAATTTGGTTTGCTAAACCCAGTTCATAATTTTCTAAGAAAAACTTAAGCTGCACATTAGATAAGTTATTTAAAGCTACGTATTGTCGCTTTGAGTTATGATGATGTGTGGCTTTTTCTACTGGCACTTCCATGCACAGGTTTCCGTTTCTACTTTTTTATAATGCCGAAAATTTTCTTTCGTAACCTTTTATTTCAGAACTTTTTCATTATATATATACATACTGATTTTTCAAAATTTCTCAGTTTCTGTTTAAATATTTTTAAGGTTTCTATAATATACGGATGTTTTCATAATTTCAAAAAATTTTCAACTTCTGATGGACTCATTCTCCAAGACCAATGGAGTAATAGTTATTCCAAGATTTTGTCTGGTTGTATCGCAGCAGCGCGAAACTTTGTTGCAAAGCATTACTACATCCCTCCAGCGACTGCAGAATGCAAGTAAAGTTGTTCAACTTTTCTTCAAAATCCTGTTGGTGTAGAATATTACTATAGTAAAACTCTAATATATGCTGTAATACAACAGTACATTAGTCTTGAGAAACGTGTTAAAGATTAAAGGACTACGCAATGTGAGAGGTCCGTTGTAGGCTGGTTCCTTCGACCTTGCCGAACTCTGATAAGACGTATTGGCTGCACAACATTCTTCGAGGTTAACTCAAGAGTAAGTTTACTATTAGCTTGCTAGTTCACTGATTTAGGTGACCTTATTAGGAGAAGACGTATTTATGCATCTCCGCAATAACATCTGCACTTGTACACATGAGAAAATTTTCTTGTTCCCACAGTGGCTATTTTGAGGTTCTGATGAGTAGTCAAGTTTCCTTCTTTCTTTAATTAGCTGAAATTTTAGCTTTAATTAGCTCTGGGGAATTCTGGAGGAGTCTAATTTCAGTAATTGAAGCTGATTTTAGATAATACCAAAAAGCTGTAAGAAAACAGTCCTCATTATCTCAGGTCATCTTAAGGTGCTGGTATAGCTTTGTGTAAATTTGACCCTATAGGCTTTAATTCTTTATGAAAGTGGATGAAACTTTCCAAATATACTATTTCGGTGATCTTTAACATTCTGGGACCAGTCCCGCATTTTTAGGTGCAAAGATAAAAAATTTTTGGTTTTTGCCATAATTCTCTTAGCACATAGTCCAGACACCAGATTGGTTGGTATGGCTGGAAAGAGGGCACCAAAATGAACATTTTTACTTTTACAACTTTTGAGCTATCTCTAGTGGTTAAGTCAGTATAAGCAAAAAACGATTTTTGAGGTCCAAAAATGGCCGTTTTCGAGAAAATCAGTTTTTTCAAAATTACTACCAAATCGTACGGATAATTTTGGTTTATTTATACTCGATCGATACACAGTCTCATTGCACATTTTATCAATACCTATTAGCCGGAGTTTGTTGCTCTAAGCTAGAGATTTGGACGAAAAACCATTTTGGCAAAACTGCGATTATTTTGTTTTGAACATCGATTTCTCAAAAACTACCCAATGGATTCGCGTGATTTTTGGCAGAATGAGAATTCGCACTATTGCGGAGGGACATTTTTCTTGGTTTGAGCTAAAACATCTCCAGTTGCGAG
>JASAND010007232.1:0-18857 GCA_030248195.1 Trissonchulus latispiculum | reverse complement strand
GACCCCCCTGTGCAACGCCAAAAGCAAGAAAATAAACATTTACAGATAGAAAAGGAGAAATCCAAACCCACTGTTTCCGCACGATCTAAAACGCCTATTGGCCTGGAAAACGTTAAACCATCCAAACCGGAACCCGCTCGGAGGAGATCTTCTGCCAGACTGGCAGAGAAACACCGTACTCCAGAACCGCCACCGGAACCTAAAGTAGAACGCCCACCACTATCACCAAAACAACAGAAAAACTTACCTCCCTTGCACAAATACCCAGACGCTGAATCAGACTCTGACAGCGCACTCGTTTTCTTAGGAGATGAGCCCCTTTCGCAAGAAGCTGATCCAGAGCTATATCAACGCCGAAACTTCTTTAATCCCATCGACGGAGAGTGGCAAAAACGCATTGCACGGACTTATGGTCTTAAAATCAGGCACGAATTGCCCGGAATGTTGCGTCATATGCCACTGTATGAACCTTATGAAGTAATAGACGTATTAGGTGATGGGAATTGTTACTATAGGGCTTTATCTTTAGCTATTACTGGGTTGGAAGATTCTTGGAGAGATATTAAACGGGGACTTTTTGAATTTTTGGAATCTAACGAACACAAACGGCGTTTTCAAGCACTATACCCAAAAATCAACGAGGTAAAGGAGAGATTAACCAAAGCTGCCAGATTTGCAACTGATGACGAGATTTTTCTAACTGCCGCTTGGTTGAAAACTACCATCATGTCTTACTCTAAATATGGTAAACTTTGGGCTTGGCAAATCTTTCCCCAAACTGCCCTTTTAGGAAAACAAGTCAAAATGGAACAGAATTCCCTTTACATCTATAACGTTAACAGCGATCACTTCATGGTAGTTTTATCCGTTCGTGAGCCTCCCCATGGGAGTTGGCCCACCGGCAAGGCACCGAAATTAAGTGTGCTCGAATTAGTTACAAGTTCATCTAACTCTTCCTCGCCTACTGAAGCGACAGCTAAACAGAACGCTTTAAAAGCGCAACCCGATTTTGAACGCATGTTTTCTGAAAGTCCACTTTTCTCAGGGCCTAATGCTATTTTTAGAAACCCGTTTCGGAGATTTCAACGTTCCAACGAATCTTCGGACGACCAACCCTCAGGTCCGTCTGGGAAATAGTCTTGGACGCTAAACATTGCTGTGATTTGTATTATAATATCTGTAATATAGCTATTCCAATGATTTAGTCTGTACAGTTAAGATAACTTATATCCTGTTAAGTGCACTGTATGTAGTAACCTTGTATGGTGCTTCGCACCCTAAGCTGACATGCGGGTAAGGAGTTGACCGTTAAACTTTGACGACCCATTGCTATTACGCAATCTTTACCTTTTCATCTACTCTACTCAGTCAATCCATCCTTACTGATGTAGACTTAAAATTATTCGGTCGTCGGTCAACCCTTCTGGGCCATGATGCCCACGAGAAGCTCCGGTTGCAGCTTCCGGGATTCACAGCTTCCGAACAAGTGCTGCACAGAAAATCCAAGGTTTACAACCTTAACAAAAACATGTTACAAAATGTTAGTTAAAAAATAACCAAAAACAAGCTAAACTGGCATGAATGGTTTGCCGCCGCTTCTTTCTTTAGGCAGCTAAGTTTGTAGCGTCGATTTTCGGGAAATGGTTGCCTCTGAAAAGGTAGTTGGGATAAGGAACTTTTCCTAGAAATGGTTGCCCTTGAAAGGGCAGTTGGGATAACTAATTTTTCACTAAATATCGCTAAAAGTTACTTGATACACCCTCTTAAAGGGAGTCCTAGCAAATCCACCAGCTCAACTTGACTGCCGGCTTCGAAAAAAGTACTGATATTAGGCTTTTCTAAACAATTTGCTCACTTTTGCGGACTCCAACAGCGTAGCATTTGGCCATATCTCGAGATTCACGGGAGCTAGAAACATTTCGATTGCAGATTTGGAATCTGCGTCCTCGAATTACCCTATGACCGACTTTTCAACCAAATCGGACATTAAACGTTTTTATCCATTTTTGACACCTTCACCTGAAAATGGTTGCCCATAAAAGGGCAGTTGGGATAAGAAATTTTCTACTAAATATCACTGAAAGTTACTTTACACTTCTTTTTAAAGGGTGTCCTAGTAAATCCACCGGCTAAACTTGACTAATGAGTTAAAAAACACAGATATTAAGCGTCTCGGGCAGTTTGCTCAGTTTTGCGGTCTCCAACAGTGTAACTTTTGGCCATATCACAAGATTCACAAAAGCTAGAAAAACTTCGATTGCAGATGTGGAATCTGCGTGCCCGAATTACCCTATGACCGACTTTTCAACCAAATCGGACATTAAACGTTTTTATCCATTTTTGACACCTTCACCTGAAAATGGTTGCCCATAAAAGGGCAGTTGGGATAAGAAATTTTCTACTAAATATCACTGAAAGTTACTTTACACTTCTTTTTAAAGGGTGTCCTAGTAAATCCACCGGCTAAACTTGACTAATGAGTTAAAAAACACAGATATTAAGCGTCTCGGGCAGTTTGCTCAGTTTTGCGGTCTCCAACAGTGTAACTTTTGGCCATATCTCAAGATTCACAAAAGCTAGAAAAACTTCGATTGCAGATGTGGAATCTGCGTGCCCGAATTACCCTATGACCGACTTTTCAACCAAATCGGACATTAAACGTTTTTATCCATTTTTGACACCTTCACCTGAAAATGGTTGCCCATAAAAGGGCAGTTGGGATAAGAAATTTTCTACTAAATATCGCTGAAAGTTACTTTACACTTCTTTTTAAAGGGTGTCCTAGCAAATCCACCGGCTAAACTTGACTAATGAGTTCAAAAAACACAAATATTAGGCGTTTCTTTGCAGTTTGCTCAGTTTTGCGGTCTCCAACAGTGTAACTTTTGGCCATATCTCGAGATTCACAAAAGTTAGAAAAACTCCGATTGCAGATTTGCAATTTACGTCCCCGAATTACCCCAGGACAAACTTTTCAACCAAATCGGAGAGAAAAAGTTTTCGACCATTTTTGACACCTTCTTCTGAAAATGGTTGCCCATAAAAAGGCAGTTGGGATAAGGAATTTTCGATTAAATATTGCCACAAGTTACTTGACACTTCTTTTTAAAGGATATCTTAGCAAATCCACCAGCTAAACTTGACTAACGAGTTCAAAAAACACAGATATTAGGCGTTTCTGGGCAGTTTGCTCACTTTTGCGGTCTCCAACAGTGTAACTTTTAGCCATATCTCGAGACTCACAAAAGCGAGAAAAATTTCGATTGCAGATTTGGAATCTGCGTCCCCGAATTACCCCAGGACAAACTTTTCAACCAAATCGGAGAGAAAAAGTTTTCGACCATTTTTGACACCTTCTTCTGAAAATGGTTGCCCATAAAAAGGCAGTTGGGATAAGGAATTTTCGATTAAATATTGCCACAAGTTACTTGACACTTCTTTTTAAAGGATATCTTAGCAAATCCACCAGCTAAACTTGACTAACGAGTTCAAAAAACACAGATATTAGGCGTTTCTGGGCAGTTTGCTCACTTTTGCGGTCTCCAACAGTGTAACTTTTAGCCATATCTCGAGACTCACAAAAGCGAGAAAAATTTCGATTGCAGATTTGGAATCTGCGTCCCCGAATTACCCTAGGACTGACTTTTCAACCAAATCGGAGACAAAAAGTTTTCGACCATTTTTGAGAATCGCCTTGGTCCCCCCTTACGATTTTAAAAAATTAAATTCCCTGCCCTGGTCGACTGGGTAGGTCTAGAGCGATGAAATTAAAATGGGCCAGGTTTGGGACCAACCCCCACATACCCACCAAATTTCAGCTCCGGGCGTTGAGCCTAGCTTGAGTTAATAGGGGGGGACAAGAAGAAGAATAATAATAATAATAATAATAATAACACGACGAGAATAAGGGTTTGCCCTTTTCCTTCGGAAGTAGCGGCAAACCAATAAGTCGACAGTCAAAAGAAGCTGTCACAAACTTGTTGTTCGAACTTGCTATTTATTTTGTACAGTTGTCCTATTGTAAATAAGATTTCTATTTGACAACAACATGAAAACCTACTATAAAAAGTAATATAAAATTCAGAAAATCCAAAAATATCTGAAAACCTTTCCAAAAACGTTCTCTTACTATTGTTATTGTGTATTGTCTGATTAGCTAAGTAATCTAACCGAATGGTGACTGATACCTTTGTTGAATGCTAGTATTACCTAGATAAATCCTCGGAGATTAGAATGACGATAGAGATATACCCAAACAAGAAGTAAATGTTATGCATAGAGAGATACAAACCGCCTGGATTAGGGCTTAGTGATTTTTAGCCGTAACTATGCGAATATGAACGATTTTAACTTCAGGTTTTGTGTCTAACCAGCCATGGCTCCTAGAGCCCCACCCGTTGCGCTCCTGCGCCTGATCGTGATCCCACCGATGATACACCGCCTGCGCCGCTCACCTTATACTGTCCGCCTGAAATGCGAGGTCTGTATAGAGACTACGACTGTTTACCTGAGGGTTTAAAGATGCTGCGCGGAACTGTTGATATTTTCACTGATCCTGAAAAGTATGACATGTTTGAATCAAATAGGCGAATACATTTGACTAGCACCCAGGTTGCGCAAGTGGCTACGCTGATATGTACGGTATGTTTTTGGAGATTCGGTTTAAGTTACTACGGAGTGCCGGTAACCATTTACCCAGTAAGTGATGAAGTTCGTAAGTCCCGTTTACCTGCAAAACAGTACTGTCGTTCGTCCGTGTCGTCGTATGGTGGTGGTATGTGTCGTTGTCCCAATGTTAACTGTCAAGCTGTAAGTGTGATTTCGTTGCAACAATTGAGTGGTTGGCCCCTTGGCCTGGAGTTTAGGGCACTGTCTAATAATACTGGGCGCGCGCTGCGCGAAGTTGTCGTCCAACTGTCCGAATACTTACCGTCTGATCTTTATGACTTTCGCATGCGTATGATGGAGGATAACACAGATTATTACCCTAATATTTTAAGTTTTCCTGGAGTGCAGTGTGCTTATCGCCTCATTTAAGTTCAGCATGATCAGCAATTCTTTAGTTACAACAAGACCGAATTTAGTTTGGTTCTAACCTTTAGTTTTTGTCCTGTCCCTTTGAATTGCCATATGTTGTGCCATTTCAGCTTGCAATTCGAGTTACTTCATAGTGGTATGTATGTTTCAGAACCATGTCCCAGAACCTGCTCAACAACTACTTTTACATCTGGATGGACCAGTATGATAACCAGTCCGACTTCAGCGACGTCTCGTCGGATGTGATTGAACTTGATCCGGACGATGATGATGCGATGTCGGTGGATTCCGCCATCTGCACCTCTCCGTCCCTGCCCCCGCAGCCTCCCCTTCCTGTGGCCCGCATTCTGCAGTGCCACTACAGTCCGCCGACCAGCGCAGCGGAGACTATGGATGCCCCCTCCCGAGGACCGGAGCGGGAGCGCGAAACCCTGCCCCCTGAGCTGCGGAAATCCCACTATGGGGACTGGGTCCACACCTCCCCAGCCCACACTGAGGTCTACGTTCCCCGGCGGCCCATTTCCATCCTGGGGCCGGAGGTAATTCCTATGAGCACGGTTCTGTGTCTTATGTGTTTTTGGAAGTTTAAGTTGTCTTTTTATTGTGTTCCCTTTCAGTTCCTCCCCGCTCCCCTCACCCTTCAGTTTGAGAAGTTTCCTGCTAAGGCCCGCTTGCGAGAAGCTGTGCATGCTCTTCTCCCCCCTCTTCCCTCCGTTTTTCGTTGTCCCAACCGTTTGTGTGGTGATAAATGTGTTTTAGTTCTGTACGAGCATCCTAGTTGGGGCGCTTCCGGTCTCATGCCTTTTGACCGCCAGCTGCCCCCGTTGATTTCTTTCTTGTTGAATGCCCTGCAACGCTCGCACCCTCTTATGCCTGCCAATCTGTCTTCTCACCAATTCTAAGTTTCTGTTGAACAATGGCTGAATGCACATTTTCACGAAAAATATAAGATTCGCTGGAAGCTATTTGCAGAAAGAACACTTTTTAGAAAACTGTTCATTGATCACTAATTTCGTCAAAAGTTGTACGTGAAGGCAGGCTAGAAGGAATACACACTTGAACGCACCGCATGATTAGGATTCAGCTATTGTTTGTGTATGCTATTTACCGATAAGTTTCTGTTTCAGTTGTATGTTTCTGCCTGGTCTGACAGCCTTCGATAGTGGTCCCATACCCCTTGCTGATACGGTTAGTTTACACCGGGCCTGAGATTCCCCGTTCCCTCCAAGTTTGCTGTCACACCACGCGCCTACCACTGCACCATACGCGACACTGCTTATTGTTTGCTATTCTCTGTTTTCCTGTTACTTGTACTGTATTGATTCTGGTTAGCTGTACTGATTGAAATAGATTTACGAATTCTGACTGATGAATAGAAGTACGCGCCATTGACAGTGATGAGGATGTTCAATCATACAAATCTAAAAAGATAATAATTGAGCAACAAGTATAAAAACCTGTGTTGTAGCTGTTTTCTGTCCGTGCGTGCCTGTACATATTTCAGCTGTTTTTCTGTTCCTTTTTCGGCAGTCAGGAAGGATTGGATCCGGATCATGCGACACGGATCCTCTGTCTGTCCGGATACTGAGTTTGCCCTGTTTTTCTGTTTACTAACTTTCTGTACACTGTGTCTGATTGTTGCACCGAGAATCCTAGAAACTTGACTTGTAGAACGATGACGTCGAAATAAATTGTAGTACGCTGCTGAATTTAATGGCCATTGAGCACAGTTGTAGAGGGAAACAATTCGTTGAAATGCCATTTTGTTGACTTTTGTCTGATATTTGGTAATTTGAACAGGATAATTGAACACTCGACAATTCCTTGATTGATAAACGAAGTACTTGCGTGAACCAAATTGACTGAACGGCAGTGAGATCAGCTACTCACTGCCTTATTAAGCTGTTTTTATGCCATAACTTACTCCGCACATGGTTCTATTTCTAGGCTGTTTGCTCAGCAATGGGTTTTTGTTCTCTTTTGACTGGTCTTTAGTTGGTCCGTGGTTCGATCCCTTTTTGCTGATTCGGAAGGTTCGCGGTCCGATTCAGCACCGCATCATCACCCATCATCACCGCCTGGACGCTTTTCTTCACATCTTTCAATCCTGACTCAACCGCTCACCCGCCAGAACCGTCTACAGAATCCGTCCCTGTGGCGCCCCACGTCGGCATCCGCCGACTTCCCTGACCGACGGCATGCCTTACGCCTCGGTGATCAACCCCGCACCCCGCCAGTACCGTCTTCTCAGTCCAACGCCCGGCGTGAATCTCCCATGCCCGGCGCTTCCCAACTGGAATCACTGTCCCTCAGGGTGGCATGCCTGCACCCACCTTTCCGGCCGATGTGAACTGTAACCGGCCACCGCTGCTACTACTGGATCTGCAGCCTGGAGCTCTGGCCGTCGTAGGTGTCCCTCCGGCCATCTCCCACCACCACTATTCCCACTGACTACTGCCATAAACTGCTGCTGTTACCACCGCCACTGCTACCGACAGAGGAAATTGATATGAACTAGATTTATTGTGAACTTTTATTTTGTATGTATTATCACTGTCTGTACAGCTGAGTTGTCTAGGTTGGAGCTTGTTAATGTAATTGTACACTGATGACTGATCCATGCCGTGATTGTTTGTTTGCTTTACTACATTCCCCCCCCCTAGTAAACGCCTACCACATTTTTTGCGGTGGAGAGTGTGGAGGCAAAGAATTTCGGAATGCTATCTAACTGATGGAAGGGAAGCTAATCTTGGGATAACTAGCTAAGTTTGAGAAATTGATTGCTGAGTTTGATTAATTGACTAATTGATTCTGTTAAGTTTGATTAATTGATCCAATACTCTGTTCTCTGTTCTGATTTTTTGATTTTTGCATCCAATTCTGTTTCTGTGCCTGATTTCTGTACGTAATTCGGTTTTCTGTATTGGATTCTGTTTTGCTCCTATTTCTGACAAATGGATTGACGGTATTAGCTAGGTACTGTTGTTGATTCTTAGTTTCATGTATTTCTATTTCTGAGTGATTCTGGGTTGATTGTGATTGTCGCCGCGTTTGCGGCATGCCATTTTGAAAATGTTTGCTGAGCTGTGGTTTGATGCGATTTAGTGGTCTTTGTTGAGAGAATTTCAAAAGAAAATGTATCTTAGAAATTTATTGCTCTGTTTGCGAAAAAGCTCAAAATTTGGGGACTTATCTCCCCAGGTAACTAAGTGGGGTTAATGCGTCCAAGTTTGGGATTTTTGGGAGCCTACTTCACCCCATGAGCTGGGTTCATACGTCACAGAGAAGTGACGTATGATAAGACACACACGCAAGAAACGCACTACATGAAAGGAGGCCGCAAGCTCCGCCTCCTGCACGTCACTCACTTGATTGACAGGTCTTCCCCAAACCTCAAATTTTTCCCAAATTTTCAAGTCAGTCGTGGTTGTGCTGGCACACTGTACGGTCGGATTTTGGCTTTGCTCTACTTACTTGGATTTTTGACCGAGGGCCCTGTACGGGAGAGACCGGTCCGCAATTTCTGGATTTTATTAGAGGTCAGTGAGGACCTATCTGTCTTATACTATTTCTGGGCCAGCCACGACTCGCGTATTCTTTTCTATCTCCTGATCAGTTTCTGTTCACTTTCTGTACCGTTTTCTACCCATTTCCTACTTGTCTCGGAGGACCTGTCTTGGATCTACACGACGCACTCGGAATCGGAGCATCAAGGTAGCTTGAATCGTAAGTCTAACTTATGGAGGTTTGAAAGAGAATCGGTTTTGAAAAGGCATTGAGGTTTTCAAGAAGTTGACTAAAAGTTTAGGATCAACTTGACCAGTTTGAATTGTTTCTTCTGTGCACTGTCAACTATTGTTGTTGTTCCTGTCGTACTTGTGTTTGTTGTTAACCCCGTTCTTTCAGATATTGTTAATATTTTGATAATTGTTACCTACGTTGTTAAACTGTAGATAATCATATATTGTATGTACATTATACCTGTTTAATTAAAATAATAATTTAATTTGGTCTAATGATTATTTGGCTTAACCTGCGTCGAAGCGAGCTAGTACAGAAACTTAGTTAGATAGTTCATGAAAACTTGAGGTCTGAGAGCGAGCTTGAAAGGGATATTCAGGAGAATCTACCTAGGATTGATAATTTATGACCCCTGTGATTGCCGTTAAGTAACTGGGAGGCGCGGAGGTGAATAGTTAACCAAACGAGATAGAGAATTTGTCAAGAAGATTGGTAAAGAATCGACCCCCAAATAGCCTTTTCTTTACATATATCAATCGAAAGCTCTCAGTGCAGGGATGAATTCTTCTCATGAACTATGGCTCGGAAATGCTTTTATTTTAAGTTAAGCGCTGTTAAATATTTCATTAAATCCGGGGAACAGGGGCCTTGTTTCTCTGAACAACCGGGGAAGCCCCTGATCATGCTCAACTGGCTTGAAACTGTACGAAAATGCTTTTATTAATGGCTATGAAATGTGTATAACAAAATAAGCAAAAATGTGAAGTTGATTTGCAAAAACTTGCTTCAGTTGGCTGCAGCACCGTCATTTTCGCTGATATTGAAATTGTACGCAATGAATGGCTCGTATCTTACGGTGAACTTAACGAGACAACTGCAAATTTAAACTTGAAATGTACGACATATGTGGCTAGATTATGTGTGAAAATGAGCGAAATCCGTGTTGTAAAAGTGTTTGACCCTTCCTTAAGTTGCTTTAGCCGAGGTCTGTGTTGCTATGGCAGGGGCAGCAGTGTTTGCTGGATCTGCTGTTCGTCGGTAGTGTTTGAGGCCGGCCGACCTAAGCCGGCCGGCGCCGGCCGGCGCCGGCCGCCGGCCGACGACTTTTGCTCGCCGGCCGTCCGCCGGCTGGGATGCAAATCACCAATCAGAAATTTACAAAGTAGAGCAACTAAGCTTATTAAAATGGACTCCAAATCTAGTTTTGCTAATTTTTTATGCTATGCTGTGCTATTTTTCTAAGACAACATCCAAAAATAAATATCTTAGCAGTTATAATAACTGCACTGCAAACTGCTCTAGGCCGGTGCCGCCGGCCGGCCACGGGCTCACCGGCCGATGGGTTCGACCGGGGCGGCTGGCGATCGTCCGGAAGGCGGCCGGCCTCAAACCCTATTCATCGGGCAGTAAATAAAAACGGAACTTCAAAGCTTCTAAGCTCTTCCATGTGCTTCGATATTCGATGCGGAGTTCTGTCTGAAGTCTATGGATTCTTCGCGCAGGTTTTGAGAGGAGTCAGCAATGGCTGGTTACTAGAGTTGTTGGCCGGCCGAGGAAAACCCGACCGGCCGGTCTTCAGGAAAAGGATAATATTTGATTTTATCTGTTATGCATAACCAGGAGTAACTTATGCATCAATTAATGCTAAATATTTTGCAAAATACACGAAAATTAGGGCAAAACTGGTACCGGCCGGCCTGTTTGACCCGGCCGGCCGGGTTCACAAGCTCGGCCGGCCGGGTCCGGCCGGCCGAGTCAAAAAACCGGCCGGGCAACAACACTACTGGTTACCTCCTTAACAAGGATGTTAGAAGCAAGTGATTAGCTATCTTTGTGCCAATTTCACATTGATTGTTGATGCTATCGGTAATCTAGCGTTTGAATCCATGTTTCTAGACCGGACCAAAGCAGAAAGATTCGTCCAGGTTTGGAAAAACGTGATAAGTGAGTGCGTGATGAGATAATAGAATCATAATAATCATAATAAAATCTATATTAAATTACTCTGTATTAATCTCTGTAACTTTACTTAAAAATACTGGAGGGACCTACTTTTGTTAATGGTTTGCTTTTCAAATGAAATTTTTTGTCACAGGCTTCGATGTGTTTTGTAAATTAGCTGAATTATACTAATTTGAATTACTAAAGTCTGACCAAAAATTCTTGGAACCGAACTGTGAGCGCTTGTCCTGAGATAACCTTTGAAGTTAGCCTGTATAAAGTATACATTTTTAGAAACCTCAGGAGGAGGAGAATCCGGTAAAACCATCATATCCGGTCTATATCCGGTTATCGGATGCCAAATCGATAAAAACGCTTCAGATTCGGAAAGATAATGGTAATTCATTCATACTCTAGCACATTGGTCCTTGGCCCAGGACATCTCCGAAAATCCGGTCACATCCGGTCTATGTCCGGTAACCGGATGTCTAGGTCACAAAAACTGTACAGCAAGATGGGTAGGTCGTACAGTTTCGCTGATTGAATTTTTAGGTTCAGCGGGTCGAAATTAGTCTATATACGAAGTTTTGTCCAATTTGGACCAAAATTACGTGATTTATGGTCGTATCCGGTGCGAAAAAAACCGGAAAAATCGGTTTTTCCGGTCTGGTGTTCGGAATCGCGGATAAAAAATGTTAGGTTTTGGCACAATGAATAGTTGGGAGGCTACTTTCATCTTACCGGTGTCAAAGTAATCGAATATCCGGTCGATTTCCGGTTCTGAGCTTTGAAATTTGAGATTTCATGGGCTATTATCTCAGTATCCGGTTGGTCCGGAAGTCAAAATTTTTTATTAAAATGACATTTTGTCTATCCCTAACAAGCATCAACCTCAAATTACTTCATATCTGCTGTAATTTTTGAATGATAGCGTTTTAAAAGATGGTTCAAAAATAAGTTATATTGCGTGCAACAAAGCTAAGCGTATGGGATCAAATCTCATATCCGGTTTAACAATTACACAAAACAAGCAAAATCAGCACGTTTTTAAAACGCTATCATTCAAAAATTACGGCAGATTTGAAGTGATTTGAGGTTGATGCTTGTCAGGGATAGACAAACTGTCATTTTAATGAAAAAATTTGACTTCCGGACCAACCGGATACTGAGATAATAGCCCATGAAATCTCAAATTTCTAAGCTCAGAACCGGAAATCGACCTGATATTCGATTACTTTGACACCGGTAAAATGAAAGTAGCCTCCCAAATATTCATTGTGCCAAAAACTAACACTTTTTATCCGCGATTCCGAACACCAGACCGGAAAAACCGATTTTTCCGGTTTTTTTCGCACCGGATACGACCATAAATCACGCAATTTTGGTCCAAATTGGACAAAACTTTGTATATAGACTAATTTCGACCCGCTGAATCTAAAAATTCAATCAGCGAAACTGTACGACCTACCCATCTTGCTGTACAGTTTTTGTGACCTAGACATCCGGTTACCGGACATAGACCGGATGTAACCGGATTTTCGGAGATGTCTTGGGCCAAGGACCAATATGCTAGAGTATGAATTAATTACCATTCTCTTTCCGAATCTGAAGCGTTTTTATCGATTTGGCATCCGGTAACCGGATATAGACCGGATATGATGGTTCTACCGGATTCTCTTCCTCCTGAGGTTTCTAAAAATATATACTTTATACAGGCTAACTTCAAAGGTTAACTCAGGACACAGTTCGGTTCCAAGAATTTTTGGTCAGACTTTAGTACACAAATGGATTATTTATGTTTTGCGCACTTTCAAAGAACACCCCGAATAGCGAGCTGAAACGTACCGAAAACTTATTCACATTTTGATAAATTGAACTTTAGGTTTTTTAAATTTTGCAAGGGGTCATTATTAACTTTCAAAAACGAAGTTCCGAGGAAACACTAAGAGATAGATGCCGATCACTACAACAAAAACTTATCACTGCTAAACGAGCTAACTTTTTTCACAATATTGCCAATAAAGGCTTCCGATGCTCTGAGTCTTATAAACGTTATCCAACTGCCTGCGACTGAGTATCACCGTTAGGTTAAATGAGCATGGCGGTAATGAAGCGGTTTGCTGAAGTCAGCACCATTCACGGTCTGAGTGAGTTAGCCATGACAAGAAGCCGACCTTTCCGCATTCTGTGGTCATTTATTTTATTAGGGTCTCTGGGCACTTTCATTCTCCAGTGTCACAAGCAAGTTATCCAATATCTGGCATCTCCTACATCTTTTCAAATTTCTCAAGGAGAAATAAACCACTTTCCTGAAATAACCGTATGTCCTACAAACTGGATTAATACAACGAAGGCCAATCAAATTAACCTAACGTTGGGCGTTTTATATTATTTTGCTGACTATTACAGTCCTGGCCGATGGCAGTTAGGCTCAGATATTGTTACCAACACTAACCTAAATAGATCGGATTTTATGTTTTATAAAACTAGTTTTGACAGTGTCATGACTCGAAATAACTTCGTGACACTTAATGATATAATAGAGGCTATCTCTATCGATGTGAAGTACTTTATGTCCTCGTCTGGCCAGAAACAATCAAATATAAGTCTTTTTGGCCAGTGTTACCAGTTTAACACGAACATTTCCGACGTTGAAGCAATAGGCCAATGGAAAGGCTTCGTTATATCATATGATTATGCTTTAACAAAAAACGTCACACCAATGTACAAGGAAGACGCTGCTATTGTAATCATTGGTAATAGTTCACTTGATCCATTATTTGTCAGCATGAACAAGCACTTGCTGATTCAGCTTTCCTTGAAAATTGTCAAGAGAATAAAATCGCATCTCAATAGTTGTAGCCAGCAATCAAGAATACCATACTGCAGCAAATGCATAAATAGTTTCTTCATGGATACTTTGAATTGCACTTGGTATTTAGGAAATCCAGCAGTGAATTATAGGCGTCTCTGCCACAGTGAAACGGACGGAATGCGTGAAGTCTTAAATACGTCCAGCCTATCATATCAACAGGCCATGCTATGTTATTTGGGTTGTAACAATCTGTGCTACTCTTGGCAGTATGACTCAGTGGTAACAACGGGAATCATGGACGAAAAGGCAATGATATTCTTCTTGGATCGTCAGCGAACCACAGAGATGGAGGAATACTTGATTTATGATTGGCCAAATCTTTTGGCTGAAATTGGTGGAGCCTTATCACTGGCAACAGGAGCATCCATAATATCTGTATTTCAGCTGGTCTGTTTCTGGATTGCGCGAGTCACTGATCGAGAATAAGAATTCAGCAGAAACAGGATGTGCATATTCTTAAATGGGTGTCTGTCACTGTTCGCAAAATGCTTAATAAAACGCTTTCGACGTCCGTATCCTTAGCACACCCATTTCTTGAGTAAAAGCTGCTAGTGTTTGATCAATGAACATCCATAACCGCCCTTTTGATCCATCGCTACTTTTCCCTTGATCCGCTTTCTATTTGTCTTAAAGTACTGTTTTATTTTTGGTGTGATAAGGATGACCGTTGCGCACCAAATTTTGAATCTCCTTACGAAACTAGCTTCACAAACTCAACGCGTAGCCAGTGATCCAGGTCCCAAAACTTTGTTTAATGTAATGACGTTGGAGTTTTAAAATTAAACAACAAATGGAAACGTGTTCGCTGAAATTTGCTTAAAAATGTGCATTTGTTGATGAAATTAACTGAGGGGTTCATCCGTTTTTCTTATACGTATACCCTACTACTTATAACGTATACCCTTTTTCATTCCGCCGAAGGAAGGGGGTCCATCTTTCCTTGTCGTTGCGGGGGTCTGCCGACATCCCTCCAATGTCCTATGTTCACGGAGATTTTGTATACATTTTTAAATTATAACACCCCTAGAGGGTATATTATAGTTTGGCCCAACTGTCTCTTACATTGTTAAGCTCCACCCACTTTACTAAAAGACAGACTTCTTACAGGTTTAGGTTTAGGTTTTACTCGATAGGTTCAGTGGTGGAAAAAAAGCGAGGTAGGGCGACCTGTTCAAAAAATAAACATAAAATAAACCAAAATAAAAATGTAATTAAAAGAATAACTATACATTAAATGCTTAACTGTGACTCTGATTTTTTCACAGCAAAGTTGAAAAGATAAACTGTAATGAGGCGGCGTGACGTCAGTCCTCTAAAAATATTATGTATGTATGGTTGAGTGTATTCTGGATTGAAATAGTGTTAGAAATGGTATTTTGAAAGTATTTATAATGTTTGAAATTTGTACTGAAAGCGTGTTTTGAAATCTGTTTAAAAGTCTCCTTGTTGAGTTTTATTGTGCGTATGTGTAAATTATGCATATGTGTATCAGCCAGCCTAGTCAATAGGTGGCGCTGTTGAGACGTCTATTTTCTCTTGAAGCCTCTCCCAGCATCTTGTCTTTCAAGGGGGTCTCAAATTCATCCAATCAAATTCTTCCACGCTGGCCCAAAACTGGTTCTTTCTAGACGTCTCAATCTTAGTCAGTCTTGTGTTTTTCTGTCTTACCGTGCGGTCGTGTGTCTTTCTCTACGCTCCCCCAATTTAATTCCTATTTGCTGTGCTTTACCTTATATCCTTTAACTGTCTAAAGTGGGTACCACTTTAGACTTATTGTCGCTCCAGGGTGACCCTGTTGAGCTAGACTCTCATTAATCATTATTTGCCTGTAATTGCAAAGTTTCTATTCTTATCTTTCTTCTTAAAAATTCGGATCTTTTCCACAATCCCCCCTCAATACGAACTGGTTGGATTGGGGGCTATTGGGTGATTCAGATGCGTTTATATTTTGGGAAGGTATTATCTGAGGCTCAGTAATTTCAAAAATTTCAATAATTTTAATTTTTTTTAAATTTTTAAATTTTTTAAATTTCAAAATTTTTGCATTTTTAAAAAATGTTCTGATAGACTCCATGACGCTGAGCATTTTTCCTTCTTGCAGCAACATCTGAAAATGCTTCCTGCGATCTCTATAGCGGTTCTAACTGTAAAGATCAAAGGAAAACGCCGCCTGTATACAGCAGTAATCGTGTGCCTATTGTTGACGGCAATTTCCTCTGATCTTTACAGTTAGAGCCGCTGTAGAGATCGCAGGAAACATTTTCAGATGTTGCTGCAGGAAGAAAAAATGCTCAGCATCATCGAATCTATCAGAAAATTTTAAAAAAATCAAAAATTTTGAAATTTAAAAAATTTTAAAATTTTAAATAAATTTAACATTTTATAAATTTTTAAAATTACTGAGCCTCAGGTAACACCTTCCCCAAATATTACCGTATTTGGATCACCCAATAACCCCCAATCCAACCAGTTCGTATTGAGGGAGGGATTGTGGAAAAGATCCAAAAATTCTACGAGGTTCTCCAAAATTTCTCTGAAAAGTTAGGTTCCTTTTAGCTGGTTAGTTTTCTGGTAGTTAGTTGGTGTAGTTTATTCATTGTAGGTGTTTTGCCTGTTTTGAATTTATTCTGTTTTTATTCTGCACTCTAACCTTTGTGTGTCATTGAGCTAGCCTTAGTTTTCTACAGTGTTGTTTATTCTAAAATTTTGTACGCATATTTCGGGGTTCGCCCCTTGTCAAGCACATATTTTTACAGTAAATGTGGTCTCTTTCTGGACCATTTTAGGGTGTCATTTTAGGATATCATAAGTGTCATCAATAAGTAACACACGCATATATTTGAGTTCTTTTGATCTGACATTCGGTAATCTAATCATAATTGTTGGGCCAATTCAGAGTTGGGCCAAGTCATCCAAAACCGTCTGGAGATATATGAATAAAATTATCTCGCTTGGATGCTGAAACTTCTCTAAAGAAACATTGGATTGTGACACACTTCGCCACACCATTGTTTTCTCTGGGTACTTGTCCTTAGTCTTAAACACAGGGAGAGAGTTAGTTAGTATAGACATGTTTAAAGTGTGCATCTTCAACTCCAACGCGGGGGTCAAAAAATTTCCAATCAGACTTGTTTATTGTAGAACTGAACTCAGTCGACAAAATATTTTTGCTTGTTTCCAAAAGAATTAGAGCAAAAACACTGAATCAAACAGTGCTAGCCCCCCGCCCAAGGACGCGCTGTTCTGCGCGAGGGTTCCAACACTGCTGAACCCCGTCTGACCCCCGCGCGGAATGTGCTGCTCTGTGCGAGGGTTCCAACACTGCTGACCTCCGCGCAGGGACGCGTTGTTCTGCGATAGGGTTCCAGCACTGCTGAACTACGCACAGGGACGCGTGTTCTACGGGAGGGTTCCAATACTGATGAACCCCGCCTGACCCTCAGCGCATCGCGTTGCGCGGGGGTCAAAAAGTTTGCTGCGCAATGCGCGGAGGTTTCAAATTCTGGCATATACATGTATGTGGAGGCAGCAAATTCTGCTTACTGGCATGAAACAATTTTTAGTAAGAAAGAAGGAATTTTGAAGCTCAAGTTGAAGTTTAAGATGTTTAGCAACTGTTTAGCAATTGGTTGATAATGGCTAATAATTTGGTTAATAATTGATAGCATAGGTAATTGGTTTGGTTTTTGACATGATGTTCTGTTATTTAGCTAATAATTGTGAGATTGATTGTAACAAGGTTTGTTCAGATAGCTACCAGAAATTTAAATCGTGGGTCTGATGAATATTCTGTCGGTATTGTCCAGAACCGTTTCTTTAATCAAATTGAGAATTGTTTGAGGTTTTGGTGACGGTAAATGTTGTGACGTTATCTGAATTTCTACATGAGTGCTTTTAGTAGAGAAATTGAAAAGAAAATCGTCTAAACGGAGCCTTGAGAAAAGCCCTAAAGTAATCAAAGTTTGACCCCAAAGTTACGTAAGCTCTTTCGACGTCATGCTGGGTCGGTTCTATCTCGAAAACAAAGAGAACCGACGAAAACAGGTCAGCGAATCAGCAATTGGACAATCAAAAAATGTAGAGCGCCCTCTATCAGGGGTACGGCTGAAGTCAGTTCGTGAGAAGACCTGAACTTCAGTCTTGGGTTGGCAACCAAAGTGCGTAGTTGTGTGTTCGCGTTCGGATCATCTGTAATTTTTTTCTGTCGGCTGTGTGCCGTTGGCTTGGGATAGCCTCATCTGTTTTTGGTCGCGAAGACCGTCAGCTCTCATTACGAGTCTGACTTGGAGGATTGGATTGTGTGCCTAGTATTACTGTTGCCACCCGGGCCCGCTGAGCTTTATCTGTGATTTTACGGCTTGATCTGACCAATCGTTGTCTCTACCGGAACCTACCCATCCTGAGTCATCACCTTTGGATCTCCTGGAACGTAAAACATCGAGTAAGAAGAGTTGTGATAATTAAACTGAGAACGTTCAAGGATTTGACTAAAACTGAGGTTGAGGTTATTCTCATATGTTCCACACTGACTAGTTGATATTTTTGTAATATTGTGAATTTCATGTCTACCTAGGGAATAATGCTCCCCGTGTAATTTGATTCCATGTGTGTGATTGTAAAAACTGTAATGTACCTCGACGGCGGAATAGTGAATGTATGTAATTTGTTTTGATACGTATATCGATAACCTGACTTGTTTAAATAATAGCTAAGTTCATTAAAACTTTGTAAAACCTTAACGACTAATTCTGAATAGGTTTATACTTAGGCATTATAGCGACTACATAACTGTGAAACGGAGGCGTTATAGAGCTATTTAACGGTAAAACCCCTGGAACTATTCTTGTGCTATCATTGTGGATATTGGGAGGCTTGAAGAACTAAACCGGTGCTCCAACGATCTGAGAACTAAGACTAGTAGACCCCATTTTATTACATGTATAGGCCCAGTATAGGTATTGTGCATGTGTGGTGCCACATACACACAACTTTTTTAAATTGAAAATAATTTATTAACTTAGTGCTCATAATTCACATTCACAGTTCCTTTTATTTTTTGCTGAAGTTTGAAAGACACAGAACGAAATTGGCTTTAGTAAGATTATTGCCTCACATAGTAGTTTTGTCATGCCCCCTCATCATTGGTGCTGCATCTCAGCGCAGCAGGTCTTTTACATTTGCTCAGCCATGGTTCTTTGCACGTCCTGTGCCCGTTAAAGATGTACTTCTCCATAAATGCGTGTGTGCAATGCTTTAAGATAGA
>JASAND010007229.1:0-11706 GCA_030248195.1 Trissonchulus latispiculum | reverse complement strand
ATGTACTTCGTTCAGTTACGTATTGCTCTCTACATCAACTTACTATTCTTACATCTATCGAATTACTCAGTTATATCAGTTTGCCTGTAGCCTGGACGGAACGTTGTCACACTGCTTTAGCTACAGATATTGGCCGCTGCCTCTACTACTAACAATTGAATAAGGTAACCCAATAAGTTTACCCGCTCTGCTGTGTAATAACCAATAAACTTGAAATTTAATAGTCGTCTTTTGTCACCTAATTTGCTAGGGTTAGTCAGTGCTACAGAAGTTTAACGGACATTTTTTTTCCATTTCTCTACAAACTGTTGATAAATTTTAACAGAAAACATGAAATTTGCGAAGATTTCCAGTGTCAAAAATAAGGCACAGATGAAGTGCCTAATGTCAAGTGTTTGCTTAAGGTATTAAATGTCACCTTTGTGCAGTTCTATTGTTAACAATGCACAAAGGCAACAGCTGAATGGAACATTATGCACGCTAGTAGGGCGGGTGGGAATGTAAGTTTATCTTTACACTGTGTTAAAGAATTGTTATACGCTTAGAGATTTGGCTGAAAAGCCGTCCTGGGAAAGCTAGTAATTATTCTTGGTTTAAGTAACGCCTCCAGTTGCAAGAAAAAATCAATGCAAAGTTGCGAAAATTCGTGTCACCGCACATTTGGTGGATTTTCTGGAGTTGCTGGAGATCCAAAAAGTGCCCTCGGCCCACATGTTCTTCATATGATGGCACAAAAAGAACCTTTGGCCGATTCAACAGTTATGAGAAACCGCTGCTCAAACCTTTTTGGTCTAAATTTAGCGTTTATATCAGAAACCGTTTGATATTTTTTGCTGAGCTTGCTAGTTTAACAAGTTTATATGAAGATACTGATAAGAAGCTTTACAATGATGTATAAAGCTTTTAAGGTGGTGGTATCTTTTTGTGCAATGCTTTTGTGGTGATTTTTTGAAACGCTATAACTTTCGCAATTTTGGTAGTTGGAAAGAGCTTTATACATCTTTTAAAACTTATAATTTGTAGATTCACATCTTATAAAACTAATAAAATTAGCACAAAGCCAGCAAATATTTTCTAAAATACTGACAGGCTGAACATAGACCAAAAATTTTTGAACATCGATTTCTCAAAACTATAATTGGCCAAAAGTTATTTTTGTGCCATGATATGAAGGACATGTGGGCCGAGTTAAGTTTTTTCGATTTGGCTCAGCAGGTCTTAACGGTCAAGAAAATCAGTCAAATTCACCATAACGCGAAATTTTGCAACTTCGCATTGGTTTTCTCGCAACGGGGAACGTTTTTGCTGAAACCAAGAAACAAAACCCTCCGCAGAACTGAGAATTTCGACTCTGCCAAAAATCATCGGAATTCGTCGTGTAGTTTTTGAAAAATTGATGTTTAAAACAAACAGTTTTGCCAGAATGGTTTTTCGGCCAAATCTCTAGCTTAATGCAATAATGTCCGACTAAAATGCATTTATAAAACGTGCATTTAGACGCTGTATCGATTGAGTATAAATAAGCCAACTTTGTGCCTAGCTTGTGGCAGTAATTTGGAAAAAACTGATTTCCTCGAAAATGGCCATTTTTGACCCTCAAAATAGTTCTTTTGCTTATACTGAATTAACCAATGAAGATAGCTCAAAGGTTGTCGAAGCAAAAATGTTCATTTTAGTGTCCTCTTTCCAGCTATAGTGACCAATCCCGTGTCTCGTCTACCTACTGGGAGCCTAAGGCCAAAAACCAAAAAATTCTTATCTTTGCGTTTAAAAATAGAGGACCAGTCCCAGAATGTTAAAGAGCATGAAAATAGGTTATACTCGTAAGTTTAAGCTATTTTCCTTTATGATAAAAACCGAGGTAAGAACTAAAAGGTATGAGTTAAAAAAAATCCGAAAGGAAAGTAGCACCATAAGGTGGTAGTACCACTACCACAGTGGAATTTGAACGGATACTGTGAACTAAAAACTTAATGAATCGGCTTTAACTTCGGCACATTGGTTCTTTATCAAGTGCTTGTCTACTACGCCGCGGGGACTGGCTTGCTGTCTACACAAGACTAAGTGTATTTAGAGTTTAGTTTTGAATTTAAATATCTCCTAATAACCTTTATGAATTTGTTTCAAATTTTGCATGCAAGCTTTATTAATGTATACGCTCGGGCGGTTTTTTAGGTTTTGACAAAGTGTATTTTGATTTTTACCTTAGTTTAATATATTTTGCCTTCTACTGCGTTTTTTATAGAAAGCAAAAATGAGCGTATGCTGAGACATAAAACATATTTGCTAAAGCTGGTCAAATTTGGTTGAAGCAGTTACTAGAAAATAAAACAAGTTGATAATGATACCAACTCAGGTCCCTCTTCTTTATTTTCATTTTTCTAATGAAGATTCAGAGCAGTAATAGCTTCAAAACAGGATGCAGCCTTGACAGGGCATTACAAACATTATGAAGATACTACATCGCCAAGCCTTATAGAAAACTGGATGAATACGGTATATATGTATATCTGTTGCTGGTTTTTGAGATTTTTTCAAGTTTTTAGTTGGTGAAAACTTGGTAAAAATTCAAAAAGTATGCTTTTAACAGCAAATATTACCCCCAACCAAAACCATCGGGTCTAACCGGGCTTCTGACCAATTAACCCGGTAACCCGGTCCACATAGTGATCCGATCTGAACCGGTGGCGTGATTTCATCTTAGATGTTTACTGTTGCTTTGTCTGCGCTACGTTTACTTACTGCTAACTGACATCATACTGAGAAAGTTAATTTGCATATTAAGCAGAAATGGAAGTTGAAAGTTGAGAAATTACATTGCAACCCAGGGGGGCCTTGTAGGAAGAATATTCTGAAAAGGGCTATAACACTGACAAAATGCCCCCCCTTGTTACAAATATAACCAAAGCTATACAAATTCTCCCTTGATAATTAATAAATCAATTATTGATTAATCCACATTCCTTAACAAAAAATTACCACCAAGACCCCCCCGCACAAAAACCCTTCAAGTAAGAGCAAGTGTTGATTATAGTGTGAAATTTCAACGTTGAATATACTCAGTTAATTTCGAGGCAGAAACGAAAATAGCTATCTCGCCTTTCAACTTTTCATTGTTTGCTTCGGTTTAAAGAATTCTCCATGTATTAATGTGCATTGTGTTTGTTGCTTAATAACATACAACACAATGACAGCTTCTAAAACCATTAGATTTAATTTTGTATAAAGTAGTGATTTTACTTTACTTTGCTTGCGCAAACGGTCAACGCAAATCAGCCATACGTAAAACCATCTGTAACTTTTGATAAAAACCAGGTACAGAAGAGATATGCTCACCATTTTACAGCGGTTTTGTGCTGCTTCATGTGCTGGAGTAAAATTTAATATGTACAGCTTAATAAATTTTGATTATCTGCGCATGCGCTAAGCCAGGATGGTAGCCAGCCAATTATGCATTCTCTGACACCAAGAGTTTGTGTAGAGATTTGCAAACCAGACGTGATTTTCTCAAAGGTTTGTCAAAATTGCTTTATCTATGCAGAAATTGCGTCGGAAATTACGATAGTGGTACTACCACCTTATAGGTGCATTCACAGTTCCAGCAAGCAGTCGACGCACGCACGTAAGCGTCTGCATCCGTTCGCTAGTCTGAATATGCTACAATTATTTCTAAACGGTTAAAACGGCATGTTGCAATCTGATGGTGCATTCATAGTTCCTGACGCAAGCAGACGCGCGTAGACGCACGTTCGTAAGCGTCTGCATGCGTTCGTCAGCATGAATTCGTTACAATTTATTTTAAACGGCTAAAACAGCATGTTAAAATCTGACGCGCGTCTCAATGCGTTCGCGACTATGAATGCACCAATGAGTGCGCTACTATGAGCGCGCTATCACAATCTTTGAATCTGCATAAATAAATGCATACATAGATTTCCCTAAAATAAAAGTGCCAAAACTACAATTTCTGATCTTTTCACCTAAAAATTTGGTAGCGGTCCTAGAAACTTAAACAGCACAAAATTAATATTGTTTCAAAAGGCTCGTCTATTTGTATAGGCAATTGAAGCCTGTATGGTCAAATTTACACAATGTGATAACTGAACCTTAAATAACTTGTATGCATTCTTACTGAGTGCAAAAGTCCTAGTAGCCAGGTCATGGCTCAAAATGCGCGTAGGAAATACATTGGGTCTGCTGGGGACATTTGTTCGCAATCGATTAAATGTAAATCCAAGTAATAGTACTTTTGCTGGCAAACAAACTGTTGGGTCTCTGGTTTTATCATTTTACTCAACGACGGTGAGTGTATTTAATGTTAAAGTTGTTCATGAATTTGTTGCTAAATACTGCTTTGTTACAGAAAAGGTGTAGCACATGGATACCACTATAGGCATAGTTTCCTTGGGGGGGGGTAGGGTATCCCCCCCCCAAATTTTTGACCAAATTTACCCCCCCCCAGATTTTTTGACTTACCCTCCCCCAACTTTTGGCTACCCCCCGAACCCCCCCCCCCCAACGATTTTTGGACCCAAAAAGTTAGCTAAATTTGGTCGAAAAATGGTCATTTTTTGAAAAATTTTTCTAAAATTTTGACCTAAAATCGCTTTAAAACGGTGCAAAAGCGCCTAAAACGTTAAGAACAAGCCTTATTTTGATGAAATAAAATAAATAAAATAAGATGAAATAAAATAAAAATAAATTACAGAAAATTTTGCATTTTTTGGCCATTTTTCGAAATTTCTGAGGTCCGAATTCTGGGGGGGGGGGTTGGGGGGGGGGTACCCCCCATCACATTTCGGAGGTCGGCCAAGATTTACCCCCCCAGACCCAAAGTTCCAGGGAAACTATGACTATAGGTGTAACGGAGATTTGGGGTGGGCGGGGCGGGCTCTCCCCCAACATTTGGGGGGGGACCTCTCTGGAGAAGACCCCCCACAACCCCCAAGCCCTTCTCCAACTAACCGGTTACCAAACATCTAACCGTGAAGTAACTTTAACATTTGATAGTGCTTTTTTAATCAAACATGATTGCCAACATGTTTTCAAGTTAAAAATAAGGCCAATATTGAGTCAAAAAGTCCATAATACAGTTAAAAATGTGTATTTCTCGGAATAATAAAAATTTTAGGGCAAAAATTTGGCTATTTTTGTAAATTTTTGCAAAATTTACCCCAAAATTACCCAATTCTTGGCCATTTTTTCGCCCCTTTAGCGCAATCACACGCACACCCTCCTTTAGTTGGGGAACGTTCCCCCAAAAAGTTCTAGGTAGGGGGTTGAGAAATGGCTGTTGGGGCTGGGGAGATGCTACCCCAACCGACTTACCACCTAAGTGTATCACTTGTACGCAATCCCGCACCCAGGATTTTGAAAAGGGGGGGTCCAAGGCAGTGGCGGCGCCAGGGGGGGCCCGGGGGCCCCGCGCCCTCCTTTGCGATTTGGGCCCCTCCCTTGGGGTGTCGGGCCCCCCCTTGAAAAATTTTTCAGCTGTTTATATGCACAATTTGAGTGTTTTTAAGAAATGTTTTCAAAAATCGGCAAATTTTTAGCAAAAAATCGAAAACTTTTTGCTAAAATTTGAGAAAATTTTTGGAAAATGAAGGTAAAATTTGCTAAAATTTGGCAACAATTTTGGATTTCCCAAAAAAGGTCGCCGGATTTTTGGGTCGGCCCCCCCCTTCAAAAAATTTTTTTGCAAAAAGTGAACAATCGCGCCGAATCTGATGGAAGGGACTACTAGGGCAGAATGGGCAGCTGAGACATCAGGTGCTGAGCCGTTCATGGTGACGGGGTTGGTTCGCGTCCTCGATCCATCGTTTACCGGGACAAGGCCTTTGGCTTCCGTCCAGGCTTCGAAGGCGTCACCCACTGCATCTGCTGAGTGAGTGGAGTGTTCCCATAATGATCTATTCCCGTTGATGTCACCTAAAAAACCAGTAACCCCTGCAGGCCGGCAGAGAGGAAGGGTAGAACAGCTGCTGTCTACCATCACCCAGCGATCTAACCACCGGCGGAACATAGATGTTCGTGATAGTCAGTTCCCTGCCTTCCTAGATTCGGACTTTGACAGATTCTGTGGTCTTGTTGGCAGAGGCACGATGGGGGATGGTGTGGTGTTGGATTCCATGTTTGACCAGGGTCTGGGTTTACTTTACTGGGGGGGGGGCTCCCCGCCGCCTCCCACTTTTCGGGTTCCCCTCCACTCGACCTTCCCCCCCCCCCCACTCGGCCCCACCCCCACTTTTTTGGGCTTCCCCCCCACTCACTATAAGGTGCTCAGAAAATGACAATTTTAAGAATTTTTGGTCAAAATTGTCAAAAATTTTCCGGCTGCGCCGGAATTTTTTGGTCAAAAATGGTCCATTTTGGTGCTCAAACTTAATTTTTGAGCACTTTTTAACATAGTTAACTTATAGCTATAGCATAGTTATATTCCCCCCTCCCCACTTTTCGACCTCCACCCCACTAGTGGGGGGCTCCCCCCACTCTCCCCACCCCCACTTTTTTCGCCTAAAATAAACCCAGGGGTCAGGGTGGCAACACCAACACCGCCTCCAATTTTGCCTCCCTGGGCATTCGGATTCCTCTTCGCCGTACGGTCCGCTCTATATTCTGAATAGCCTTTGATTAGTGGAAGGCGTAGCCGGTTGTAGATAAGTTTCTTGGAGCACCAGGACGCCCACCCTTTTGCTGTGAAGCAATTTCTCCAGGTCTGCCTATTGAGCCCGTTTGAGTTCCATTGCAGTATCCGAAAGGGTCGAGCGGACTGTTGATTTTAGGGTGCCGTTGGCGAGGGATAGGCGGTGGGCTACAACGGCCAGTGGTGGCCGCAGCAGCAACAGCAGCAGTAGTAGCTGCAGGTGCAGCGGGGGCATGGGCGGCAGTGGGAGGAGTGGGTGGGGAGCCAACGGCAGGGGTACCTTGGATGGGACTAGTTTGAGTGGGAGGTGGTGGAGCAGGCGTACCCTGCAGGGTACTGGGTGGGGAGGGAGGACAATTGGAGGAACAGAACCATCCATTGGAGTTGGCAGCCAGTAACTGCCTGACCGTAAAGCCCAGACAGACTCTGTGTGACCATAGGCCACATTTCGCAGTACTCCTTCCTGTTTACATTTACACCACAGGGATAGGTAGTAGCAGGGCTTGGGTTTTCCTCTACATGACGCGCCAAAATCTGTAGCCGGCGCCAGAAGGAGGGGTTGCCTGGGCGGCATCGAAAAACCCCCTTGGGCTAACCAAAGGAGAATCCTGCCTTCCTTGAGAAGGGAAGAAACAAAGGGTTGCCATTTCTCATCCCGGGGCGGGGCTGGGGTCACCACATCCCAGGAAGTTCCACCTTTCCACCACGTTGAGGCGACAACATCGGACAGGTTTTTGATTCTTCCTGTTCCTCTTGGGAAACTTAAGAATTTAAAATTTTGTTGCAGATCGATCAGAATTGTATTCAAATGCATCCATACCAAATTTGAACTAAACCTGTTAAGTTTTGTGAAAGTTACGCAAAGGTGTGCGTCTGCCGTCTGCGTGTGTGTTTAGTATCGCCTATAGTATACTATTGAAAGATATAGACGCGGTACGGTGCTACTTTTGGTCCTCAAATGGTTCGTGGAGCTCTACTATGGCTATGCAAAAGGCGTTCTTCACCTGTCATGTAGTTTCCGAAAACTGCAGTTTTAAGATTACTGACCCCACCAGTCGGGAGTTGTGCGAAGTAAGTTTATTCGAGCTAGAGAGCTTATTACTGCGAGGCGGGACGCAATTTTTTAATATATCATTTTTAGGATCATAATAAACCTGCTGGCCAAAAATGAGCCAAATCCCAGGCCAAGTTTTGAGATATGGCTCTTCAAAGTTCGAAAAACCGCCGATTTTGGGTCAAAACAGCGATTAAGTCAAGTTTGGGCCACCATAGCCGACTACTGTGAAAGTATATAGTGATGTGCGCCGGAGCTCCGCTCCGACGGAGCTCCGGAGCGGAGCTCCGATTTTCGGTGCTCCGGAGCTCCGGGTACCCGGAGCAGCCATTTCCAAGCTTTGATGTCTGTCTGTTTCTCATAACTTGGGTACTATATAATGAAATTTTTGAAGAGTTTTCATGATTTCTTGCTGTAGTCTCACGAACAGTGCGTAAGAACGATGAATTAGTGCTCTTTTTATTTTTAATATTTTTCTGCTTTCTCAAGAAGACCGCTGTATGATTCGTTTTTGTATGATTTTTCCAACTTGTCCAGATGATAAAAGTGATAATTAAAATGTAATTCTAAGCTACGACCCCTAAGAATTGTTTCAACAAGTAACAAAAATGCTCCGCACAAAAGGGGATAATATATATGTGTGTTGGGCCTATGTCTATCCTTTAAATTCCGTTTGAGAAAGGCATAAATCCGACACCGCAAAAGTTGCTCAGCTCACTTAGGGCTTTCATTTGAAACCAAATTTTACAACTTTTGAAAAATTTTATTTTTGACCCAAAATCGCCTAAGTCCCCACCCCACCCCACCACAACACTCTACAGCCACTTTGGGTATGCAGTTCTATGACAAAAGTTGCTCAGCTCACTTAGGGCTTTCATTTGATACCAAAATTGATTACTTTTGAAAAATTTTACTTTTGACCCAAAATCGCCTAAGTCCCCACCACCCAAGCACAGCACTCTACAGCCACTTTGGGTATGCAGTTCTATGACAAAAGTTGCTCAGCTCACTTAGGGCTTTCATTTGATACCAAATTTGACCACTTTTGAGAAACTTCATTTTCGACCATTTGACCCTCCCACCCGACTGACCCTTCAAACGGCAAAGTAGAACCAGCCCAGCAAAATAGGTACGTCGGACGGCAAAAAGAATACCGGGAATGAGCTGGGCACACCAGAAAACCCCTATAGACAAAGTTTTGAGAGGCCAGGTAGAGCCTACTATGGACCTCCAGGAAGCGGTTTCCGATTTGACCCTCCAGACGGCAAAGTAGAACCAGCCCAGCAATATAGACACGTCGGACGGCAAAACGGATACCGGGAATGAGCTGGGCACACCAGAAAACCCCTATAGACAAAGTTTTGAGAGGCCAGGTAGAGCCTACTATGGACCTCCAGGAAGCGGTTTCCGACTTGACCCTTCCGACGGCAAAGTGGAACCAGCCCAGCAAGATGGGTGGGTCTGACGGTAAAACTGGCTGCGGGAATCGATTCTCCGTGCCAGAAAACCATTGTATGGAAGATTTGAGCTTTCAAAGTTGAATAGATAGCGAGAAATTTCGATTTTTCATTTTCGAATTTTCGCCATTTTTGACGGGCCACTGTGGTCGCTAGGGAAGTGATAGAGAAACGCAACCTGGACCGTTAGTTAGTTCAATATATGTAATTTCTGAATATAAAAAGAAATCAGCTCCAGCTCGTAACGTTCGACCTGAGCGACGACCACAAAAATGGTCACTTTTCGCTATGAGCCGACTTTGCGGCGCCACTGCGGCGCTGTGGCGCAGCTGCGGCGCAAAAAAAGTTGTGATTCTTAAATTCTTTAGAGGGTACTACTAGACCCCATAGCCCTTTAGGTTGGCCCACCGCTGCAGATCACGTGAAAGCGGCGAACATTATGTACAATACAACCATCAAATAGGAGAAACCGGAAAAAAAACATCGCCGCCATAACCGGTCCGGGGCGCAGCTTTTTAACGGTAAGTGATACGGGGCTGAAACTTCACAGACATACTAAACTCGATGTGCTCTACAATTTGCGCATGAAATCTGCGCAGGATTTTGCGCAGCTTCTGCGCAGCTTATTTTACACTGTCTCCAGCCACTTTTCACACATATTATAGGGGTCGCTGCCGCGACCCCTATGATACAACATTTTTAATTATATAATTGCCATTAATTAATCCATTAATCCATCAATTATTCCCTTTTTCGATGAAATCTATTCTTCTTCGTAATCTTTCAATGTCTACAAATGTTTACTTTGCTTTCATCTCACACATCTTTTCCAATATTTTTCAGACATATATATAATTTCTCCTTATTCAAATTTATTTTATGATTACATACTTTTTAAAAGTTAAACAGTTTATAAAAGCAAATCTGGTCCACGTTTGTTAAACTTGCACTAATTCATCATGGATTCAAAAATTTAATTTTTAACGAAATTCTCGTAACGAATTTTATGGAATCCTAATCTATGAAATTTAAACTTAGCAAATCTTGAAAAAGTAAGACATTCTAACTAAACGGCAGTAAACTAACATTGGCTTTATGTAAACGCAACATATAATGCATAATGAAACAGCCACGACTTCTCTGAAAAGTTGTCCAAGTCTGAACTCATTTCAGATCAAAAATACAGGCTAGCAAATAGAACAAATGTGCATAGCAAAAGAATCAGACTGAACATCAAAATGCGAAGCACTATATAGTAGACGTGCTTTTCATTGCAAAAATAATTTGCTTAGCTTAGGTAAAACAAAATTTTTACAGTTTTAATCTTCACAAACAGTCGGAGCTCCGGTGCTCCGACAGCCCGCTCCGGCCGGAGCTCCGGAGCGGGCAATTTGTTCAGCGCACATCACTATGTGAAAGGATATAGAGCTAATAATTTCAGCACATAAACCAGGTACCATAGACAGTGTCTTAGGCCAATTTCAGCAAAATCTGAGTAATTTTATTTTTTGCGATTTTTCGGTCGCATTTTGGGTGGTGAAAAATCGAAAAAATAAAATTGCTCAGATTTTGCTGAAATTGGTCTAAAACACTGTCTATGGTACCTAGTTTATGTGCTGGAAATATTAGCTCTATATCCTTTCACAGTAGTCGGCTATGGCGGTCCAAACTTGACTTAATCGCTGTTTTGGCCCAAAATCGGCGATTTTTCGAACTTTGAAGAGCCATATCTCAAAACTGGGTCTGGGATTTGGCTCATTTTTGGCCAGCAGGTTTATTATGATGCTAAAAATGACACATTAAAAAATTGCGTCCCGCGTCGCAGTGATAAGCTCTCTAGCTCGAATAAACTTCGCACTACTCTCGACTGGTGGGGTCAGTAATCTTAAAGCTGCAGTTTTCGGAGACTACATGACAGCTGAAGAAGAACGTCTTTTGCATAGCCATAAGAGCTCCATGAACCATTTGAAGACCGAAAGTAGCACCGTGCCACGTCTATGTCTTTCAATACAGTGGAACAAAGTCAAGAAGTAAAATTGGCCATTTAGTTGGCGTGGCAAAATCACAAAAATGGACCCTACTCATTAACCGCTCATCGAAACAAGCTGATATTTATGTAAGGTTTTACTAGGCACTCCCTAATCCTAATCAACTGGCACAGAAGGAAGAAAATCGATTTTTCAAGGTTGTCCGCTAACAACAGACACCAGATCTGAACCACTCAGAAATCCACTCATATATATATATATATATATATATATATATATATATGTATGTATATATATATATATATTTATATATATACAAGAACCAAAAAATTTAATGCTCCTTCGTCGCATGTAAAATACATATGAGTACTCTCAGGCAGGTTGTACAAACACGGAAACTAACCTATAAAATGCATATGAGTGGCGTTGAGGTTGTAAATTAATGGAAACAAGTTGCAACGGCTTAACATATGAGCCTGTCCTATAACGAGGCTCATATTGGCGTATGTCATAATATAATTTGTCGAAACTTGACTTTCATATAAATAGCACGTAAAGCTTTTT
>JASAND010007228.1:0-16248 GCA_030248195.1 Trissonchulus latispiculum | reverse complement strand
GGGGGATGTATAAAAGCCGGCCCGGCCCGGCCCGGCCCGGCCCAGGGCCGGGCCAAAACTATATAAAACCCGGCCCGGCCGAAAACTATATAAAACCCGGCCCACAACAAAATGCTTTATATTTTGGGCCGGGAATAATATAAAACCCGACCCGAATTTCAATTTTAATGTTTTGGGCCGGAAAGGTTATAAAACCCGGCCCGAATTTCACCTTTACGCCGGAGCGGCTCAAAATCCCGCCCGAATTTCAATTTTAATGTCTTGGGCCGGAAGGGTTATAAACCCGGCCCGAATTTCAATTTTAATGTTTGGGCCGTAAATACATTTAATGTTTGGGCAAATAGTATAAAACCCGGCCGGGCCGGAAACTAGTAGGTAAAACCCGGCCTACTACAACAAGCTTTATATTTTGGGCCGGGAATTTCAATTTTAATGTTTTGGGCCGGAAACGTTATAAAACCCGGCCCGAATTTCAATTTTAATGTCTTGGGCCGGAAGGGTAAAAAGTATCGAATTTCAATTTTAACGTTTGGGCCGTAAAAAACCCGAATTTGAATTTTAATGTTTTGGGCCTGACATTGTATAAAACCCGGCCCGAATTTCAATTTAAATGTTTTGTGCCGGAAAGGGTATAAAACCCGGCCCAAATTGATAATTTTATCTTTTGGGCCGGATTTTCACTGAAACCCGGCCCGAGCTGATAATTTTTTCTTTTTGGGCCGGATTTTCACTGAAACCCGGCCCGAGTTGATAATTTTTTCTTTTGGGCCGGATTTTCACTAAAACCCGACCAGAATTGATAATTTTATTTTAATTTATCTTAATCTTAATTTATCTTAGTCCTAATCATAATAAAAAATAAAGGCGAAAAAACTGGTCTAAACTTTACTCAATTATAGAAGTCTTGTTGGCAAGTCTGCTTCTCGTCCGCTCACCGAGGATTAGCAGATTCGAGTGCAATAATACAACAATTTTCTAGCGTTAACTACATTATTAATTAAACAGAACTACTAATAATTGCACGTTTTAGCAGATTCCTACAGAAAAATTATCAGAAATCAATCTTTATTTTTGAATTTTTACACATATATAAATCCAAGTACACTGCATTCCGTCCGCTCACCCAAAACTGGCAGGTGTTAGTGTAAAACGTAACCAAACAAAATTCAGCTTACATTTCTAAAATATTATATGTATGGAGATCCACTTTTTATTCTACATCAAATAATGCATTTGAAAAAACTTCAATAACATTGAGTTATCTACACTAACACCTGCCAGTTTTTGGTGAGCGGACGGGATGCAGTGTACTTGGAAATATACATGTGTAAAAATTCAAAATAAAGTTTGATTTCTGATAATTTTTCTGTAGGAATGTGCTAACACGTGCAATTATTATTTGTTCTGTTTAATTAATAATGTAGTTAACGCTAGAAAATTGTTGTATTTTTGCACTCGAATCTGCTAATCCTCGGTGAGCGTAGGAGAAGCAGACTTGCCAACAAGTCTTCTATAATTGAGTAAACTTTAGATCAGTTTTTTGCCTTTATTTTTTATTATGATTAGGACTAAAATAAATTAAGATTAAGATAAATTAAAATAAAATTATCAATTCTGGTCGGGTTTTAGTGAAAATCCGGCCCAAAAAAATTATCAACTTGGGCCGGGTTTTAGTGAAAATCCGGCCCAAAAGATAAAATTATCAATTTGGGCCGGGTTTTATATCCTTTCCGGCCCAAAACATTAAAATTGAAATTCGGGCCGGGTTTTATACTATTCCCGGCCCAAAACATTAAAATTGAAATTCGGGCCGGGTTTTATACCATTTCCGGCACAAAACATTAAAATTGAAATTCGGGCCGGGTTTTATAACCTTTCCGGCCCAAACATTAAAATTGAAATTCGGGCCGGGTTTTATAACCTTTCCGGCCCAAAACATTAAAATTGAAATTCGGGCCGGGTTTTATAACGTTTCCGGCCCAAAACATTAAAATTGAAATTCGGGCCGGGTTTTATAACCCTTCCGGCCCAAAACATTAAAATTGAAATTCGGACCGCGTTTTATAGCATTTCAGGCCCAAAAGATTAAAGTTGAAATTCCGCCGGGTTTTATACCATTTCCGGTACAACTTATTAAAATTGAAATTCGGCCCGGGTTTTAGACCCTCGACGGCCAAAACATTAAAATTGAAATTCGGGCCGGGTTTTATAACCTTTCCGGCCCAAAACATTAAAATTGAAATTCGGGCCGGGTTTTATTAACGTTTCCGGCCCAAGACATTAAAATTGAAATTCGGGCAGGGTTTTATAACCCTTCCGGCCCAAGACATTAAAATTGAAATTCGGGCCGGGTTTATTCCATTTTCGGTCCAAAAATTAAAACAGAAATTCGGGCCGGGTTTTATACCATTTCCGGCACAACTTATTAAAATTGGAATTCGGGCTGGATTTTAGACCATTTCCGGCCCAAACGATTAAAATTGAAATGGGGGCCGGGTTTTAACCTTCACCCAAAAATTAAAATTGAAATTCGGGCCGGGTTTATACCAACTCCGGACCAAGAGATAAAAATTGAAATTCGGGCATGGTTTTATACCAGTTCCGGCCCAAAACATTAAAATTGAAATTCTGCCCGGTTTTGATACAATTGACGGCCCAAACATTAAAATTGAAATTCGGGCCGGGTTTTATAACCTCTTCCGGCCCAAGACATTAAAATTGAAATTCGGGCCGGGTTTTATAACCTTTCCGGCCCAAACATTAAAATTGAAATTTGGGCCGGGTTAGAAACTTTTCCGGCCCAAAACATTAAAATTGAAATGCGGGCCGGGTTTTATAACGTTTCCGGCCCAAAACATTAAAATTGAAATTCGGGCCGGGTTTTATAACCTTTCCGGCCCAAACATTAAAATTGAAATTCGGGCCGGGTTTTATAACCTTTCCGGCCCAAAACATTAAAATTGAAATTCGGGCCGGGTTTTATAACGTTTCCGGCCCAAAACATTAAAATTGAAATTCGGGCCGGGTTTTATAACCCTTCCGGCCCAAGACATTAAAATTGAAATTCGGGCCGGGTTTTATACTATTCCCGGCCCAAAACATTAAAATTGAAATTCGGGCCGGGTTTTATACTATTTCCGGCCCAAAATATAAAGCATTTTGTAGTGGGCCGGGTTTTATATAGTTTCCGGCCCGGCCGGGTTTTATATAGTTTTGGCCCGGCCCTGGGCCGGGCCGGGCCGGGCCGGGCCGGGCCGGGCCGGCTTTTATACATCCCCTTTGCTTGGCTCTCATTGATGAAAACGTGCCTAAAGAGCTGGTCAAAAATAAAAGTAACTAAATTTTCCTAAACATGTAAGGCAATTGCTGCTTATGTGCTGGTTTCCTTTCGGGTATTTTTGACACATACGTAAATTACGGCTTTACGGCTGTAATTGCGGCTTACGTAAATGGCTAAAACTTAGGAAATAACCTATTTCCGTGCTATTTAACATTCTGGGACCAGTCCTGTATTTTTAGGCCAAAAGATAAGAAAGTTTTGGTTTTTGGCCTTAAACTCCCAGTAGGTAAACAAGACACGGGATTGGTTGTCATGGCTGGAAAGAGGACACGAAAATGAACAACCTTTTGCTTTTACAACCTTTGAGCTACCTCCAATGGTTAAGTCAGTATAAGCAAAAAACTGTTTTTAGGGTTAAAAATGGCCATTTTCGACGAAATCAGTTTTTTCAAGATTACTGCCACATGGTAAGGACAAAGTTGGCTTATTTATACTCAATCGATGTAGCGTCCAAATGCCCATTTTATGAATGCCTATTAGCCGGACTTTATTGCTTTGAGCTAGAGATTTGGCCGAAAAGTCATTTTGGCAAAACTGCGATTATTTTGTTTCGAACATCGATTTCTCAAAAACTACTCTACGAATTCCAGAGATGTTTGGCGGAATTGAAATTCGTACTTCTGCGGAGGTTTTTCTCGGTTTGGGTTAAAACATATCTAGCAGTAAGAAAACTCAATGCGAAGTTGCGAAATTTCGTATTATCGTACTTTTGGCCGATTATCTCGAACGTTAAGACCTGCTGAGCGAAATCCAAAGAAACGACCCTCGGCCCATATGTTCTTCATATAGTGGCACAAAAAGAACTTTTGGCCGATTCTTCAGTTTTGAGAAATCGATGTTCAAAAATGTTTTGTCTATATTCATCCTGATAGATGTCACCATGTCAAAAGATTTCTGCTATTTTTTGCTAATTTTGCCAGTTTCGTAATCCCAGGTGAAGGGGAAGAAAATAAGCTTTAAAACGATGTATAAAGTCCTTTCCAACTCCCAAAATTGCGCAAGTTATAGCGTTTCAAAAAATCACCATTAAGGTGCTGGTATCGCTTTGTGTAAATTCGAACCTACAAGCTCCAATACTTCATGAAAGTGGATGAAACTTTCCAAATACATTAGTTTCGTGCTCTTTAACATTCTGGGACCAGTCCCGGATTTTTAGGTGTAAAGATAAGAAAGTTTTGGTTTTTGCCCTTATTCTCTCAGTACATGGTCGCTACACCTGATTGGTTGTCATGGCTGGAAAGAGGACACCAAAATGAACATTTTTGCTTTTACAACTTTTGAGCTACCTCTAGTGGTTAAGGCAGTATAAGCCAAAAACCATTTTTGGGGTCAAAAAATGGCCATTTTTGAAGAAATCAGTTTTTTCAAAATTACTGCCAAATCTTACAGGCAATTTCGACTTATTTATACTCAATCGATACACCGTCCAATTGCGCATTTTATCAATACCTATTCGCTGGAGTTCGTTGCTTTAAGCCAGAGAATTCGCCGAAAAACATTTTGACAAAATTACGATTATTTTGTTTTGAACATTGATTTCTCAAAAACTACCCAATGGATTCGCGTGATTTTTGGCTGAATGAAAATTCGCCCTATTGCGGAGGGTCATTTTTCTTGATTTGAGCTAAAACAACTCCAGTTGTGAGAAAACTGAATAGGAAGTTGCGAAATTTCGTGTCATCACAGGTTTGCCGGATTTTCTGGAGTATTGAGGCTTGTTGAGCCAAATCCAAAAAATGTCCCTCGGCCACATGTCCTTCATATCATGGCACAAGAAGAAATTTTGGCCAAATTTCCACAGTTTTGAGAAATCGATGTTTAAAAATTTTTGGTCTATATTCAGTCTGTCAGTTGTCAGCATGTCGGAAATTTTTTGCTATTTTCTTGCCAATTTTGCTAGCTTCGTAAGCTCATGTTAATATACAGATCATTAGCTTTACAACGATGTATAAAGCTCTTTCCAACTCACAAAATTGCGAAAGTTATAGCGTTTCGAAAAATCACCACAAAAGCACTGCACAAAAGGATACCAGTAGTACCTTAAAGCACTGCACAAAAGAATACCAGCACCTTAAAAAGAGAAAATTCCATAGGAAATTTAAATGATCTGCTGCCCCTGCACACAAAAACATTTATCTGGATGTCAGTGAAAAGTGCAATAAGGCTATAAAAGGATACTGCGCTAGGAAAGAAGCAAAATTTTTGATCCATCCATCCAGCAAGCGCTAGGGGTAGCAGTTTTAATTTAATTGAAGAGGAGGTGTCGGCTGAGTGCGACTCTACTAAGGCCAGCCTATTGAATTCCCAGTTCCAGTCGGTTTTCGTTCGTGACAATGGTGTACCCATTGAGTGTGCGTCTCACCAAGTAGAAAATGACTTGACAATTAATTTTTTTCACGATATGATATTATTGATGCAATTAGCACTTTAAAATATAAATCTGCTGTGGGCACGGATAAAATCCCATCCCAATTTTTGAAAAAGTTCAGAATTCAGCTTGCTATTCCCTTGCATATTATATTTCAGCAATCTTTTGTTGAGGGGGTATTGCCGGACGACTGGTTAAATGCTTTTGTTGTTCCAATTTTTAAAATTAAAGGATCAAGAGCCGTGCATGCGAACTATAGGTCTGTTTCTCTAACTTGTACTAGCTGCAAAGTAATGGAAAAAATCGTTAAAAAGTACCTTTTGGAGCACTTGCTTCACAATAACCTTATTCCTAAAGACCAGCATGGATTTATATCGAAACATTCTACCCAAACCCAACTCATGGAGTGTTTAAATTCATGGACCGGCTATAGAGATGGCAATATGGGGTGAAAGTTATTTACATTGACAAAGTAAAGCGTTTGATTCTGTATCTCACGTCAAGCTTATGTCCAAAGTGGAACCTTTTGGAGTGAAAGGAAATGTGCTAAACTGGATAAGGAGTTTTCTATGTAACAGATCGCAGTATGTTAAGGTTAACAATGTCTTGTCCGATAAGGGTGAGCTTGTCAGTGGAGTCAACCAAACTAGCTAAGTTGAGGAAGATTAGGAATAAAATTATTAATAATAAATTGATGCCGGTTAAACTTTATAGCTAGGACACTGGGCAGAGCGTGGGTGGGGAATTAACTTAATTAGCCAATTAATTTGTTAATTTCGTGTATGTGTTGTATGTGTGTGTGTTATTATTTACGGTTTTCGTGATGTTTTCGTAAGCGTACGCGTGAACCACAGGTCGTGGGCTCGAAATTCTGGCCGTGCGTTGCTGTTTGAGCACGGACCACTCCCGACGGCTGCTTTAAAATTAATTTAACTTTAATTAAAATGTAAGATAGACTAATCTAAAGTCTGACTGAGTTGGTTCTTAGAAGACAAGGCACTCACGTTACAGTTACAGTAAAATCTAGTTGATTTACAGCCGGTTGCACCAAATATGATTAACTTCTAAATAAAATGTTATTAGCTAGTCTTAATCTTATTTTAATCACTTTCTCCGTTGCACCAAGCTAGTTAGATTTTAAACTCTGATTAGCTCTAAACCAATCAGTATTTTTCCCAGATGAGCTCTAGCAAATCAGGTACAAGCTTATGTCACATGATGACTTTAGTTAGATTTTAGTTAGATTTTAATAAGATGTTAGTCAGAAGTTAGTCAAATGTTAATCTTACCCCTGAGTAGAATTAAAATCTAACTAACTTTGGCTTAATGGCCTTAATTAGAAATTAATTACAAATTAGCCTAATTAGATGTTAGTCACATTTGGTGCAACCGGCCGTTATTTACAAGCACAACAGCAAACAACAAGAAAAAATGTGGTAATCTGCCTATAATTTTATTTGGATTTCTGGACATTAATTTCCGGTCTTTCTTTAGGTTCAAGAGATGGCACACATGCTGGTTCGAACTTGGGACAAAAATTTCTTTTTTTCAGCGCAGCAGGTCTCTTATGTTTGCTCAGCCATCTGAATTACGTGCACTTTACAGGCAAAAGCTTTCACCATAAAAACATGCAACTAGTGCTAAGATGGTTGAGCATAAAACACGTAAGTTTTCAGTTTTGAAAATTCACTGTGTACGTATGACTCACAAAGTGAATATAAATTCTTCAGACGACTTGTGAGACGTCAATTCGTGTGACTCGAATTCTTGTGAGACGTAATCTGAAACTGGTTACAAATAGCAATTCTGAAAAGCAAAATAGTTTCTTGCTTCAACTTTTGCAGATCATCGCTACTTACTGTATTTGCTGTATAATTCTGTATTAGCTACAGAAACCTTGCTTGGAAAATAATTAATAATATACTTTAAATTAACTTAAAATGGCCCTGCATCAAGACAAAAAAGCTCTGCACTAAATATTAGCTTTTACAAGAATAGGAATTCTACAGCGCAGCAGGCCTACTATTAGTTTAAATGTTACTGAGGAGACTCTTTTACCTTTTGCAGGCACGTTGCTTGTTGATTTAGCATATTATTATTACATATACTAGCTATTTTGATAACTTGGGGATAGTTGGAAAATTTTATGCACCAGGTGAATAGATTTCAAAGACATCATCTTAGACATGCACACTGACGCAAACACACACAAACGCCACAAACACACCCCCAATAAAAAAGGTAAAAAAAGGTAAAGGTTACCCCTGGAGAAGTCTCCCACCCTTACAGGGTATGGGGGCCGGTGCTCATCCCCGGTTTCATTGCCCTTGAGCCAGGAGTGCCACCTCGAATGATGACTGCAACCGTGGAGGAGGGGCCAGCTCCTCAAGGCAGATGCCCTACACAGTCTCCTGTTACCTTCCCACATTCGTGGTACCCATTTACCGACCAATTAAGGATGGATAGCTGGGTTGGCTAGAGCCCACGGAGAACAGATATGTGCTTAGTCCCTTGCTCAAGGGGATTTGTGAAAGCCTCGTGGCAGCGGGGATTCGAACCTCGGACTATCGGATCCAAACTCGAACGCCTTAACCACTCGGCCATCACGGCACAATAAAAAATAAAAAATCCATACTAGTTATGTTGGTAAATGGGGGTAAATAAATAAACTGAAAATTTTTACAGTACGTGCATATCATCTTAGGTGTCAAAAAATTAATCTAAACCTAAAGGGATTTCATCCAACACTTATTAGAATTTTATTGAATACTTTAACTCGGTAACACGATAGAAAGTTTTCAAATTCTTCAAACAGAATTTAAATCTGCATGGAAGGAAGATTCTATCCCAGAACTTGAAGCTTTTGTAGCCATCCACTTGAGAAGCGACGTTGGCATGACAACCAAAACATATTTTGGTTTGCTTGTTTATTCCAACATTCATAGTAACAATCAACTGGCACAAAATGGCGAAGTTTTCCTAAGCTATTTATTTGGTCTCAATTCGACAAGAACAGAACATCATTCATTCAATGGTGAAGGATAGGAACCACTGTTCATGTATTTACGCAGTTACCATTAACTCATTGTTTGAGAAATCTTGCTTGGGCATAATTACGCGAACCGAAAGCGAATTTGCCAGTTTGTTGAACGTTATTGGTGCCCACTTGGATGCAAACCTCCACCACTATTTATATCCTCATGCTCTGGCAAGGCCTCTTCAATTGGCGCAGGTCGTATTTTGTTCGGTGTACGTCAGAAAAAACAAAACGAGCCTTGGAAATTTAAATCAGCCTCCTGGGCAAAGGCGAAAACGCTTTTTGTGCACATTTTATCAAGGCATTCCGATCAAGTCTAAGACACAGCTTTCAGGTGTACCCCTGATCCAGATCGGTAAGTTAGTTTCTGATCCATAAGTTCCGCCGTTACAGGCGCCAATTTTAGGAGATATTCTGTAATTAAGGAGGGGGGTCGCTTTTTGGCCGATATTTCGACCATCTCCGATTTTGCTCATTTTCACATATTTTGTAGGCCCCATGGGTCCGCGAAACAAGACAAGAGCGTTTTGCGAAATATTGCTTCTATCGTTCTGTACAGGCCCTCAAAGGTGACCTCGACATGTGTTAAACATAGGAAAATGAAAAAGTTAGGTTAAAAAGTTTGTGGCAGAAAAATTTTTCGCTGTATAAGAGTCAGAACTCTGAAACCTTTTCAGAACCATTAGGGACATATTGTAGAGTGCAGCTATCTCCTCTGAAGCGATTCTGCTCAGTATTGGATTTTTGGCGAATTTTTAAAGTCAGAATTTTGGAAAATCGGCCATTTTTGGACCATGAAAAACAGGACCTACGGTACTCTTTTGCTTGTCCTGAACGATTGGCAAGAGCTACAGAAACGGAGAATAGATAGCTGCACTCTACGCATAAAACCACGTCTTATGAAAGTACTCGCATGTTTCTATCATTTACAGTAAGCTCAAAAAACTTGCCACAAAAACAGCAAATTTTGCTAAAAATGGCCATTTTTCATAATTTTCACATTCTTTTGATAGTTTCTCACTCATTATGTGGTAAAAAATCACCAAACTTGGCAGATTAATTAATATATCTATGTATGACACATAATGTGGCCAAAACAAATGCGTCAATATTGAACATGCTGCTGTGGCGGCACCTTTGATCTTTATAGGTAAAAAATGTCAATTTTAAAATTTTTCCAAATATAGACAAAATGGGTATCAATCGATAGCTACTGGAACGAGGAGCAACTTTTCTCATAGAACCATGGGTCTAAAATGTTGTCTGTGCAAGATAAAACTAGTTAAAGTTATACTGGGCAGTCCTGCAAGGTTAGGTCAGTGCAGCACTCAAGCATGCATTATGAACGCCTGGATAGCTGGCCTTGAGCCACGTCTGCACTTAAATATTACCTTAGTAAAGGCTTTAATTTGGTGTATCGGTTAACCCAGTTTTCGGTCGCGTTTGGTGTCCACCTGACCTTGCAGGGCTCATCACCGGAATTTTCAAGTTTTCCGGCTTTGAACCTGAATAACTCTGTCACAGTTTGATTTCGAACGCTAATATTCTAAGTTATATATTTTTGAGAACACACGGGGGCATATTATGTGTGAAAATGAGCGAAATCCGTGACTATCGATTTTTGACCAAAGTGACCCCTCCCCCCTTAAGCTCGAAAACACAAGCAGTGCGTGCGCGAATTTTGTGCCTGCTTCGAGCTTTAGAACACAAACATAGCGCTCAAAATTCTTTGAAGTGATGGGTCTGCTTTGCGGGGGGGGGGGGGGGGGGCCGTTAGCGAGCAGAGCATAGTTTTTGCTCTGATAACATAGAGTGTGCCACTTGGCACACTCTTTATATTATGTACTCTTGCTAATACCAAGAGTACATAATAACTAAGAGTGTGACAAGCGTCCCACTCTTAGTTATTAGGCTGCAGACATCATCTGCACAATAACGGCCTACCCCCCCCACAACTGAGTATCTGGTGACCCCCCCCCCACAACTGAGTACCAGGTACACAATTGTGTACAAGCACTCGCTTGTATGTTTACATGTTGAAGCCAAAAACATTCCATCAACAGCTGGCCACTTTTGAGCTTCAACGTGTAAACATACAAGCGAGTGCTGCTACACAATTGTGTACCTGGTACTCAGTTGTGGGGGGGGTCACCAGGTACTCAGTTGTGGGGGGGGGTAGGCCGTTATTGTGCAGATGATGTCTGCAGCCTAATAACTAAGAGTGGGACGCTTGTCACACTCTTAGTTATTATGTACTCTTGCTAATACTAATCTATTATTACTAATCTAATTTAACAATGTTAGAAATTTTGTTGCATAAAGCAACTGTTAGAAGCAAACTCATTCTAACAGTCTGATAATCAGTGTGGCTATGTCATTTATGTGCAAATTCCTTTGGACTGATTATCAGTCTGATAATCAGTGTATACATTTTTGGTGAGTGCACTGATGGTTTGCTTATTGTATATCAATTTTTTGTTGCTTTTTTGTTAGCTGATTTATTATCTTTTTATTTAAATTCTTGTTAATTTTATCAAGAATCGTCACGCTCTTAGTTATTGTCAAGAGTCCATAATAGACAACAGTGTGACAGCTGGCAAGCTCTGTGTTCTCTGCTGCAGGTTCGCTAACGGCTGACCCCCACAGACGTGTATGCTCATTTCAAAGGAATTCGCACGCTATCTTAGCGTTCTACAGGTCGAAGCAGACACAAATTAGTCGCACGTTTTGTTTTGGTTTGCTTGTTTATATATTCCAGCATTCGTAGTAACAATCAACTGGCACAAAATGGCGAAGTTTTCCTAAGCTATTTATTTGGTCTCAATTCGACAAGACCAGAAAATCATTCATTCAATGGTGAAGGATAGGAACCACTGTTCATGTATTTACGCAATTACCATTAACTCATTGTTTGAGAAATCTTGCTTGGGCATAATTACGCAAACCGAAAGCGACTTTGCCAGTTTGTTGGACGTTATTGGTGCCCACTTGGATGCAAACCTCTACCACTATTTATATCCTTATGTTCTGGCAAGGCCTCTTCAATTGGTGAAGGTCGTATTTTGTTCAGTGTCAGCGTTTTTTTTTCAAAATCGGATTTCATCAAATTTTCGTCATTTTTATTTTCTGAGCGTCATTTTTATTTGTCCAACGTCAAAAATAAAGTTTTGCAGAAATGCAGTTTAGTTTTGATTTTAGGCTATATTCGTAATTTTGGTTGAATTTTTTACCTTGTTGTCGTGTTTTGCTTCATATTTCGCCTTGTCCCGCGAATATATATTCTAACTTACGTATACTCATATATAATATATACAAATATGTGGTGTCTGTGTATGTAGCATGCGTTTGAGCATTAATGATGACGAGAACAACCCGATACAATGTGGGGGGTCTGGGGGTCCGCCCCCCAGAAGTTGAGGAAATTTTTTGTTTTTTAGATGAAATCGTCCTTTAAATCTTTAATTCTTTTCATTTTGCATAAACAAGAAAATTTTTAAAAGTTTACCCTTTTTTGAAGGGAAAAATAAGAATTTTTTGCTAAACACGCACGACATTTTAAGCTTTTTCTATCCAAAATCTGGTAAAAATGTTGGAAATATACATACGTATATATAGACGCTCACGAAACTTTGTTGACCTGCCTTTTTCTGTTTTTCCTGTCTGCTTTTACTTACCTTCAAATCGCAACGACAAGGCTGCCCTCCAGGTCCATCCCTAGTAGTTATAACATTTATGCAATAAACGTTCTTAAACATCCTATCCTGGTACATACGTACATATATAAGCTCTCATTCCATTCTAGCTGAGATAATCCGAAGAGAAAATTTTTAAAGAAAGTATTCAGCGAAATTGGTATGAGAAACTTGCATCAAAAAATGGAATTGAAGTATGTAGCATAAAGACTCGTAGCCTGTGGCTTCGTATATATATAACAGATATACTGATTGACTGTTCAAATATCGTCGAAGCTTAACATCACTAAGACAATACATATAGAGCGGGGGTTTGGGGGCGACAGCCCCCAAAAATTTGAGAATTTTTTGAAAAATCACTGTTGAAACGTAATAGAAACTTTGCATTCTTGTTAAATTTGAGTGCTACTTCCACATTTTGGCTTGGTCATTCTGTCGTCATTTTTATTTTGGCGTCGTCAAAACTATTGTTCATTTCTGCAAACGACGCTATTTTTGACCAAAAAAAAACCTAGTTCAGTGTACGTCAGAAAAGCCATTTTTGGTGAGTGCACTGATAGTTTGCTTATAATATATATATATATATATATATATATATATATATATATATATATCAATTTTTTGTTGCTTTTTTGTTATTTTAAGGCCACCTACTGAATGTAAGTTTTCCGGAAACTTAATGCAAATCCCCTTATTGAGATTTTCACTTTTCAGATTTATAGTACCACGCAGTACGAAAGCCATCAGTAAACATAGTTGTGCTGTTAAAGTTTGAAAGAATCGCTAATTCTTCACTTTACTAAAAGTACAGTCAGCTAACATTGCAAATAGTTCCACAAACGTCATTGAAAGTTACTAAAATCCAAAAACTCCCTACTGATAGCCCATCTAACGGTGACCATATATATGACTGATAGACTGTTAGTTAGCTCTAAATTATCAGCCACAAACTAACACTGTTAAAGTATATGCAACAAACACTGTTAGACTTACTGTTATAACACTGTTAATTATCAGTTAACAGTGAATTAACAGTGTTAGACTTTATGCAACAGAAACCACTGTTAGACTGATAGACTGTTGGACTGCTAGACTGAGGATTAGGTACCGCTGTGCAAACCAAAAGGTACCGATGTGCAAACCTTAGTACCGCTGTGCAAACCCTAAGTACCGCTGTGCAAACCCTAAGTACCGCTGTGCAAACCCTAAGTACCGCTGTGCAAACCAAAAGGTACCGATGTGCAAACCTTAGTACCGCTGTGCAAACCCTTAGTACCGCTGTGCAAACCATGATTAAGTCCTTTTTCAAACTTATTACAGAAATGACAATAACTTTCATTTTTCAAATGACACACACCTGTTAATCATAAAATCTTGTTACAAAAATTATAAATAATAAATAATTTATAATTTACAACAAATAATAAATCATTTGTTGTAATCACGCGTTGCTAAAAAACTGAGTTTAAAAGTGACTGCAAAATTTGGAAATTTACTGATTTTTATCACAGTTCAAGTTCAGGTCAATTTCAAGTTCATGTTCAAAGTTCAAGAAATCCCAATAAACTGTATTAAAAATCATACATTGGGCAAATGTCAAAATTATATGAAGCAGTTTAAGATGTCCATTTTAACTATGTAGTTTTTTAATATTAATACAGTAGAGATAGTGACAATATTGAATTCAAGACTTTGAAACATACGAGGTTAAACTATTGACGTCTTGCCCGTTATATATTTCGGAAAATGCAAATGGATTGACCAGAAAGACATTACCGTCAAATCTACGTAAACTATAGTAATTATTTGTAGCAATGACTGCTAAATTATTCCAACTGTAAAGTTTTGGACATTTTACTGCATTATTAGTGGTTTACACAACCACACTTAAGGTTTGCACAGCGGTACTTAGGGTTTGCACAGCGGTACTCAGGGTTTGCACAGCGGTACTCAGGGTTTGCACAGCGGTACTCAAGGTTTGCACAGCGGTACTTTGGGTTTGCACAGCGGTACGGTTTGCACAGCGGGAAAATACCGATAAAAGTTTTATGCAACATGACCCAGAGCAGGGTTGGCATGACATAATAGTGCAAAATATTTATGTTTATAGCCGTTTTTAGCTTTAGTATTTTTATCTTATTTCGATAACAGTTTATGCATAGTTCTAAAACATGTTATTATATTTTATTACTTATTATTAGCTGATTTATTAACTTTTTAAATTCTTGTTAATTTTATCAAGAATCGTCACGCTCTTAGTTATTGTCAAGAGTACATAATAGATAACAGATAACAGTACAATATTTATAGGCTAAGAAGCCCCACCCACGAGATTTCGGCCTTAATGTTTCGAGCATATTGCAAGCTTATAACATTAGGAAGCGCTGAGTGTCTTACTCTTCACAAACTACTACATACTCTATAAACTCCTGGGGCTAGATATTCTCACAGAACTTCGGTTCTGCCTGTTAGAGAAAGCCATTGCTTTTGCTTTGAATTGCCAAATGGAGACTGAGCTGTACTATGATCTTACATTGGTTTTCCCGCCGAAGTCCGCCAATTCGGATCATCTGTGAGCTATGTTTGGCGGACCTAGCATAGGTTAACACGGGGGGATATGCGGGGGTCCAAGCCCTCCAACCTGGACAAGGTACAAGCCCTATCGCCGCATGGGGCAAGGGGTAAGGGAAAATTGGGCAAGGGGTGACCAAAAATAGCCGGAAAAAATTAGTTTTTACACTAAAATTTCAAAACATTTCCGGCTACGCCGAAATTTTTAAACTAAAATGTTTAATTTTTCGGGAAAATCGGGAAAAATTTTGAAATTTTTTCTAAAACTTGGCAATTTTCTTCAATTTCTTTAAAAATTTTGAGTTTATGTTAATACTATTAGTAATAATTATTACTTATGGTACAAGCTCCCCTCAAAAATTCCGGTTCAAGGTACAAGCCCGCTCAGAATTTTATTGGGACAAGCCCCCAGGATCCGACCCCATGTTAATGTATGGGACCTAGTGTAAAAAGAGAAGTACAAATCAGAATAATTTGTGATCGAAGCTATCAGTAGTAATAGGAGGTAAAATGGAGGCGTATTGGGGGGGGGGGGTTTTGGTGGTTGTGGAGGAAAGTTGGGGGGAGGTTGTGGAGGAAAATTGGGGGGAGGTTTTCTGGGTTGTGGAGTTGGGGGGAGGTTTTCTGGGTTGTGGAGTTGGGGGGAGGTTTTCTGGGTTGTGGAGTTGGGGGGAGGTTTTCTGGGTTGTGGAGGAGATTGGGGGAGGTTGTGGCGGATGTGACCGGAACCACGGTCGACCCAGGGTCAATTTTCAAAGTTGACCTTTTTCTTCCGGAAAACTTTATCTAGGGGGTTTTCGGGGTCAGGGAATTCAAAAATGACCTCAGAATTTAGCTAGGATGAAAGCTCCGTGCTCTAAGGGACCCATAACCGGAACCGTGGTCGACCAAAGGTCAAATTTGAAAATTGAACATTTTCGCTGGAAAAACTTTGTCTAGGGGTAATTTGCTGTCGTAGATTTCAAAAATGAGCTTAGATTTTTGCTAAGATCAAAGCTTCAAGCTGGCCCCTGGCCATAGTCGACCCAAGGTCAAATTTCAAATTTTCGCCCGAAAAACTTTATCTAGGGTCGGGGTCGGGGAATTCAAAAATGACCTCAGTTTTGTTCTACTACGTAAGGCTAATTCCAATCCATGTTTGAGTCGTACGTATGGTTAATTCCACATTTATTCATGTTTGTCTTGATAATTCCATTTTATCCATATTATTCATGTTACGTTGTTTCCATGATTCCTACTT